>PPHD01009942.1:0-20131 GCA_002909625.1 Bambusicola thoracicus | reverse complement strand
TGTAGATTAGCAAGATCTAGATACAGCAGCCAGGAAACAGCAGTGTAACATAAGGGAAAGCATAATCTCCCAGTATGGACAATGCAGGTGTAATGGCTTTGTTGACAAATGAAAAAATATCATTATTACCATCCCAAGTACTAAAACAGATAATAACAAATGAGTGGAAAAAAAGAATTTGAGTCAGTATAACAATTATATAGAATACCACAATCAAATTACTACTGCGGGGTACAATTTTGCCAGGCCCCATAACAAGGGTATTTTTATTTCCAATCATGGACTATGACATTTTCTTGATTGTGAAAAACCATTGCTGCTCTTTGTGTTTCTCCATTCTTGTTTGTTTTTATTGGACCACATTAGGCCACATATTTTAGGCAAAACCAGGGCTAAGCCTTTGAGCAGTCACTTTCTTTATGATGAGTTGATGTCCTCTCATCAATAGGTATTTACTGAGCATCAGTAAAGTGAATATTTTTCCAAAGGAGGGTAACTCTTCCGAAACTTGTCTGGGTTGAAAAGCATGTGTAGAAATTTTTTTTTTCCATTCCACCTTCCCCAAAGCACTGAAGATACTTTAAAAAGTCTGTTTAATCCAATCTTTCAGCAGTCTCTTGAATTGATGCCTCTGCTTTAGGCTTGTGTTGATTCTTTGGCCAGCCTTAAAGCTTGATGGTTTTTGATACAGCACTGAAACAGAGGCTTTGATGCTTTGTGAATGCTAACTTCGTGAAGTAAATAATGTGAAGAGAGTTCAAACATCTTCATCTTTTATTAAGCTTTTCAAACACATGTAAACCTGAAGGCAAAGTCAAGTCACATGAAAAGGAAATGAAATTCTACAGAGTGAGAATATATCTTGTGTTTATAATCCCTATATCACATATTCTGAATCTGTTTCCACTCCTTGGGAAATAAATTACCCTGACTTTCATACCATATTGTTTCTAAAAAATAAAATAAGTATGTGGCAATCAGTTTTGCTGACCTAGGGATTCACATTCACCTTTTGTTGCAAAGACTTAGACATTGCGAAAGCTGATTACATACTTTATGGAGGAAAAAAAAACACTGTGCTCAAACTTTATGGATTGGCCAAGGCTTATCTGAATTTAGATCAGAAGGGTTTGTTTTAGGAAGGGTTGGTATTTTCTGCATCACAAAAGATGTACTTACTGCATGTAGTTTAAGTGCAGAACTCTGTCAAAGGACCTAACTGGAGATGAGTCAAAGTGGAGTGTTTGGAGAGGAACAAGACTATCATGTCATATAATAACAAAAATATTTTTATAAAAAAAGGGCAGGAGAAACTTTATGCTTCACAAGCTGTTAGGTTCTAACAACTGGATTCTCATAGGAGAGCTTAATAAAAAGGCACCATGTATTCAGATTGTAGTCTTTTTGATGTAGAACTGAGAACTTCAAAATTCCTCAAAAGGATGTTTGTGCACCCTAGTACACTTTAACCAATAAATGCTTGGCTGAAACTCCACAAAGGATTTCTTATGGCAGTATAATCAGGCTTGGTCTTGGCCTTTCTGAAGCAAGGACATCATCAACAAATAGTGGACAATAAACTGTTGCCATGAACAGATTTTGGATAACTTATCCTGCAATTCATAGGCTATAAAAAGTGCTTAGTAATAAGTAATTAGTAAAAGTAATAATTACTTACTGTAGAAGGGTGAGTAGTAAGGCAGACATTTTCTCTGCATCAGAACAAAATCTCCAGACTTTTTCAGTCACCAATCACTCAGACTTCTGAATTATGTGGTTTTGGAGCATGTACTCACAAGAAAGGAGCCAGTTGTTAGCAGGACAAAGTAGAGTAGAATGAGAATTTGCTTCAGTATGGTGAGTCAGAAGGGTAGATATTGGCACATTCCCTAGAAAAAGACAGACGTGTGTACAAAATGAATCTAACTTCATAGTTATTCTGGGGTGACTAATAAAACTGAACCTGTCAGAGATTAAAGACTAAGTATGAATTACGTTAACAGTTTAAGTAGATGTTTCTGTTTTCCTGAATAGTGTAATTGTTTTTAACTGCATCCTACAGAGAGTGCCTCTAGGGCATGCAGCACTTCTGTCCGAAATTTTTAACTTGAGATTGTTTCTGAGCAGCAGTAAGTTTTATCACTGTATTCACTTTTCCAGACCTGTTCTGAGGAATTTTAATTACTTTGAGTAAGGGCTTAGTTTCTCATTCTGTGTTTTTGCGGTATTTCACATTAGTCATATCATACAAGTAATCAGCAAAAATAAATGGGCATATTAGTGTTCTGCTAAGCTCACACAATTTAAGAGTTTCCTAGACAACTGTACACAGGGAAAAAGACCTGCTGATGCTGCTCTACCATTACAAAGATGTGTATTCATTTTTGTAACAGGGCAGATGAGCTAAAGAAGTAGTAAGGTGCTTTTACTGGATGATGGGAATACCTGTATTCCTCAGCTAAGGACTTCTCTTTCATTATATTCAGAGTGGCACTTAAGACATGAGGAACTAAAGAATACTTGGAAAATCAAAATGGCTACGTTTCAGCAGAAGGACTCCAGACAGTGTATTGCACGTTCTCTCTGAGTTTTTGGACACCTCTGATGTGCGTAGGCTTTTGTGCACAAGTTCTCCCCATTCTTCTTACTCCCGGCTTGTTCTTAGTATGCAAAGAACACATGCTAAATTGCCAGCCCACCACACGTCCTTCCCATCTGTGTACCCAGCTTCATCCTTCTTCCTGCGATTGTTCCTGGATACACCTACTAAAACTCTGCTTGTCCAAGAGCTATGAACTTTCCTTCAGCTTTGAGCACATTCTCCTCTCCTCTCTTTGACTGTTAAGACCAGAAAGTCTTATTGTATTGTTTGGAATACGCTACCAAAGAGTAACACTAACTTTTCTTGGTAAAGAGGAAAAATTTAAACAGTTAGAGATGAATTGTCTTTATTTAAAAAAATGGTTCTGATAGGAGCCATTCAGATAGAATGAAGGAGAAGTAGGAAAGGAAAAAAAGAAAAATCTAAGGAAAAAAAAAGTGAGTTTCTCAGAAAACTAGGATTTAGTGTAACTAACATTCTCTGCTGGCTGTATTCTGATATTTTGCTATTTCTACAGGCCTTTTACAACAGTGCAAGGGGTTAATAGAAACCTGTTAAATGCCTTTAAAATACATTTCACATGTTGTTGTGTCTGTTTCCTGGTGTGAATCTCTTATTATTTTACTGACCCTTTTAGACATCAGCTGCTCTGTTTGTACTGAGCATCTGTAATCCCTCTGATTTGCCTGTGCCACTGGCACAGCAGTTAGATCACTGAATCTTTGAGTTTGTTGTCTTTTGTACATGGGTTACAAATTCTGGGAAAGTTTTTTATTGCTGGACCAAAATGGAACATGTCTTACTTTAGCTGGTGACCAAAACAATTCCCTGCAGTGATGGAAGACTCAGGAAGGAAAAAGAGTGTGGTTTCAGAGTACTTGCATCCAGAAGTGATTACCCAACAAAGGTGATTGACTAGAAACATTTTGCTTATTTTATTTTGATTCCAGTTGTTTTCTAAAGAGCTAATTTGCTTGAGGCTTTTTCCTTCTCTACTCAACTACTCTTTTGTGCCCTCTAATGGCATTCTGCTGAACTTCACAACAAACACAATTTCATTAACAAGATGTTTTTTCATTATAAGGTGAACATGTGCTTTGTATTGCTTGTTGTTCATATGGACGATAGCGTACACACCGGAGTACTCTATTTTCTACTCTATACAGTTCTTAAAACTTTCTCTGAGATTTCTGGCTAAGGCTTCATGGCTGATACACAGCTTGGCTTTTCCTTGTTCTACTTTATGTGTAGGCTATAGACCACAGAAAACATGAAATAGTTTCACTTTGGTGGATGGTTAGGAGACAGTCACAGACCCATAGGATGAAAGGATACTTAAGATGTATGGAAAGGACAGGATGTAACCTGTTAAAAATAAGGAAAATGATTTTTTTTCATTATGTGTGGAAGGTTCAAATGGGTTTTCTGCTGCTTCCTGAGTGCCTCCCTGTTGCCCCATTTCAGATTTGAAGATATTAGATGTCATCTAACCCAAAGCTTGCACCAAATATATAGCTTCCATACACATAGTTTCAATACACTTGGAAAAATAAGGCTTAAAAGGTTTTTGGTACTTTGTACACAAGTCCCTGTTTATATGCCAGGTCAGGAAGATACTTTTAAGAATAGAATTTACAGCGTTTTTATTTGTGAGAGAGAAAAATGTTCCTCATGACCTCAGATTGTGGATCCCTAGTTCTGAACCAAGGGTTCTGTATCATCGCTGCTCTAGAAGAGCTTCTACTTATTTCTTTCAGGACAAGATAAAATATAGATACACATAAATGCTGTGCACGTAGACTGTAAGAGAGTCAACTGACTAAAAATATACAGTGCTTTATTTATGCATAGGTCCAGGAATCCCAGTTGTGGTCAGGAAGCCACAAACTTTAGGTCCTTCACTATAGTTAAGGAACAGTTTTTTTAATGGGCGTAGTACTGCATAAACAAACAGCTCACAAGGAGGGAGAAAAATACTCAGCTAACATATGTTAGTCTGTATCGAGTGCTAAGTTTTCTAAGTGCAAAAGTGCAATCTCACAAACAGAACATCCTGAAAACAATCCTGTTGACAGCCTCTGTTCCATCTAGATGTGCCATAGTGCCTCACATCCAAGCAACTAAACTTCTCAACCATTTGATGACCTGAAATAACCCTCCAAGTAACGACTGTGCTACCAGGAAAGAGTCCCAGTGTCACTCCTATCTCTCAGGAGATTTATGAGCAAAGATGTAAAGCTACTGTAGTGAAAGATCTTTCTCCTTATGCAGCAGTGACACCGATCTTGAAGGCTAGCTGATTGCTGTCCCCATCAGTATGATGACAACTACATTCTTATTGGTGTGTAGGAACAGTGGCAAATACTGGCTTCAACATCCTGGAAGTTTTTATTTTCAGCCATTATGTTTTAAACTGATAGCACTATAAGCCTGTGTAATGAATGCTGTGGCTCAGTATCTATATCCTGAAGCACCTTAAATATACAAAAAAAAAAACAAAGCAAACAAAAAAAACCCCTTATGTTACAAATGCGAGAAAAGAAAAAAAATTGATTGTGATGATTTTCCTTTTATTACTATCCTTTCCTCAACATCAAGATTCGGAGGACAAACTCAGCAGGAGTTTTTCCATTGACCTTAGTGGTGAAAAGATCTCACCCAGAGAATTTTACTCTTCTTCGGCTACCACTACGGCTCTGCTTTTCTGCTCTTCATGATGTCTGTGGCTTTTGCGGAGGGAGTTCATGTGTTCTTTTCTGTATTTGGACAATGTTTTCTTTGCTTGAGCCTTAGCTCAAGAAAAAGGATGGTTAATTTTCTATGAGGGCAAAGGTAAGGGTTGTCTTTATTCTCCAGTATTCCCAGAAGATTGATGCTTTTGTAAGGTTACTGATCCTGCATATTCAAAGCATTTTTCTGGTCTCAGTGTACTATCTTAAACAAGTTTTCTGACGAATGTATTCTGCTGAGTAAGCAAGTTGCTTATCGTGTAACTTTTCCTCTGTAGATATCACACTGCTTTGTCTGACAATTCCAGCTTTCACTGTCACAGTTTCTGACTTATTTTAAAAGGAAGGAAGAGTTTAAAGCAATAATTTTGTATTCCACTAGCAAATAGCAAAACAAAATATTTCACTATAGTCATATTGCTTTCATGTTTTGTATCTCTGAATCCATTACATGAACAATGGTTTGCGTTGGAGGATGCACAAGAATAACAAAGCAGCCTTGTTATCCTGGCAGCCTTTGAATAAGTGGACTTTTGTGTGTCTTCTGGATTTTTCATGTGGTAGGAGGGAATAAGAGATGTTAATTCAATATCCTTATCTGATTATCAGAGTGTATCAGATGGCCTAGTGACAATTTTACCATCATTCCTGACTATAGAGCATCTTGGTCTATGTTGTCCCTTTGGTTGATAAATTGTGATTGTATGCAGATCTGAAAAGATTAACAAGAAACCTGACTGTCTATATGTTCCAAATACAACTTCAGGGTTTCAAAAACTGGTTTTGTTGTCTTTACACATTTGCTGAAGACCTTCTCACGCATTTCCACCATTTGTTTTGGTGCTTGTGTCCATCTGAACAGGAACATCTCCTGGTGCTTATCCCTTCTCGGTTATACCTAAGGTATTGCTTTCTGATGTTTCTATAAAAAAAAAACCACCAACAACAACAAAATAAAGCAGTTGTTGAACATGCCAATCTTCTTTGGTACGGCAAGGGAGCACTTAGAGCTCTGTGGTAATTTTGATAGCATAGTGTGTGATTATGGTAGAGAAGAAGGTGTGTTATATAGCTAGTTTTAAGGATGTTTGTGAGAGCAGAAGGCACGTTCTGTGTCTCATTAATTTTTCTCTGACTTAATAAAAGAAGACTTGATAAAAAAAAATATTTTGACGTGCTGTTGGTACTTCAATTAAAGTCTGACAGAATCAATTGCTATTCTGTGCTATGGTAATGAAAACAGGATTTTTATTTGAAATTCCTGATAAGAATGTGAAGGCACTGTTCTTATTTTTTTCTGAAAAGCCTTATTTTAGAAAACAATTAATAAAATCAAAGTCTATCTTTTTCCTTCAAATCCATTGAGATTAAAATAGATTAGCATTCACATAGTTCTCATTTTATATCAGAAAGCTGAACACATTCTCTCTCAAACAGCAGGGGAAAAGTGAGGAAAACACAATTTAATTACAGTGTTAGTGTTAAACCCAAACTAGTTAGGGATGAATAAGTGTTTCTGTTGAAATTCTCTGGGTTCAGAGTTTTATAGCTTGGTGATAAGATTCTCCTAGGGCACAATCTTACTGAACAAACATAGCTTGGAAACAAAAGATAGATATTTTTCTGAAACTGAGATGTAGTAACTGCTAAAAAAGCAAATGAGAATCATATTAATTTTATTGCAGTTTCATGATTTCAGATGGATGTTATTATCAGAGCAGGAATTTTGATTTCTCTATAGGCTTTTCCATGGCACTCAGCATTGACTCAGCTGCTGTAAATTGCATTGCTCCACTGAAGTCAGTAGACCAACAGTGTTTAAGCTGTAAATTTAACACAGATTTCCATAGGTATCCAACTCCCACAATGACTTCTCATCTGACTTCTGAAAATGCCAGATGTTGTAAGGAAACTCCAGGCCTACTGATTATGTGGCCTTCACTTTTTGTCAAACAAGACCTTGTTCTTGAGGAATCTGCGATGTGAAATCTGTCAAAATAATCTTCTGCTCTTATTTTCTCTTCCTTTTGGAAGGGAGAAGAGCCTTACCTAGGATATCCTTGTTGCTGAGGAGACTAACACTTGAACTGCATTGATAGTAGTATGTACAGCTAGATCACTAATGAGATTTACGTATCTAAATAAGTGTAACCTCAGTTGCGTACATGTGCTATTTTTAATGGCGGGTCTGTCAATTCCTCAAAACCTGAAAATACTTGTATAGTTTCCAAACTTTCTGTTTTAAAGTATGAAAGTACCAAAACACGAGTTTAAATAGTGCTTTTCAAAAATAACAAATTTGTTTGAGATATGGTGGTTCTCCTACATAAGAAAGCCATTTTTTCAGTGGTCCTAATGCATTACCATGATGTACCACTTATTCACTTCTTAGCTAAATAACGAAATAAATAACCTGCAATAAATTAAATAAGTTTTAGCTCCCTGGACTCATCTAGTTGAGATGTAATGCAGAGAAATAAAGATTAGGTGATTAGGCTCTTAGTATTTTAAGAGTTATTAACATTTTAAATAGTAACATCAGCATGGGTCATCAGAAGCTGATGAGCTAATTTTGGCTCTGGCAACTGCAGAGATAGAGCTGAATGAAACAAGTCAAAGATTGTTCCCTTAAGCATTGCAGTCTCTTTTTTATCAAGGGGCAGAAGGAAAAAGAGTAATCCATCATACCATGAAATTACTTCTAAAATCTCATTCTTATCCAGCTAACTTTTGTGCAAATCTCTGTAATCTTTAAGAGGGCAGAGTAGGAGCAGTGATCCTTCCTTAGGGCTTCTGGATTGGAAACGCTTGAAATACCTTCAAAGATGTTTCCTTCATTGTAATTTTCAGTGGAAGGAATGACGCTGTGAGATTGACTAGACTTGTAATTCCCTAACAAGCCTATGTAGGTTTGTTGATGAGCTAATTATGGCTCATTGGATATAGAGGGGTCTATATTTAAGCTCAATTGAGGTTGGGATGGGGAAGTTCCAACTGTAGTTGGGAGTAGAGTGAAACTGCTAAGCCTGCAGGTAAGGTCTTCCTAAATTACATAAGATTTCCAGGTACTCCCTGGAGCAGGGTGGAAGTGCAAAACAAGGTGATTTTTCAGCAGGAAACTGGGAAAAAAGTCTCTTCCTCAGTTACCCGTTTTGCCGAATTCATATGAGAAATAATCTAGAATTATTCTAGATTATTCTACATTCTATTAATCTAGAATGTAAAATTAAGGCCAGGCTGAGAAAATGCAATGCAAATTATGTCTAGATGCAGTTCAGGTTGTGGTGAAATAAGTCCTGTGGTAATTAGAAATCTTCAAAGCTACAACAAAAATCTTCCCATTCAAAATGCCAGTAGTTTGGATCAGAAAAGCTTGAAGGAAATTAGAGGCTTGTGTTACAAGTTCACAAACATTTTTTCTTATCAGTACATGCAAAGAAAACAATGTTTTCATGTTTTACTTATAAAAGGGATTGTGCTGAATTTGGCCTTTTATGATCTTCCATCTTCCACATAGAAAAACTCTCTTTCTTATTTGAATACCAGGCAAGTCGCCTGTTGAGGCAACCACGTAACTATTTGATCTTGTGTTTTTTCAAAGTGTTCAACGTGTCCTTACTGCACGTTCTCAACCCTTTCTGAGAGCTAGAGTTGTTGAGTTTTTAATAAGATAAACTATTTCCAGAATGTTTGCTAAATGTTAGCATATCATAGAATTATAGGATTATTTCAGTTGGAAGGGACCCTTAAAGGCCATTTGATCCATCTCCCCCGCAGCGAATAGGGGCACCTACAGCTTGATTGGGTGCTCAGAGCCCTGTTTAGCCTAGTCTTGACTAATCTCCAGGGAGGGGGAACCTTATCCTTACTGTAAAAAACTTTTTTCTTATATCAAATTCAAATCTCCCTTCTTTTTAGTTTTAAACCATTTTTCCTTGTCCTATCATAACAGACTCTGCCAGAGAGTCTGAACCCTTCTTTCTTACAGCCCCTCTTTAGATATGAAAGGCAGTTTTCAGGTCTCCCTGGGGCCTTTTCTTCTTCAGGTAGAACAGCCCCAGACCTCTCAGCCTATCCTCGTAGGGAGGTGTTCCATTCCTTGGATCATTTTTGTGGCCCTCCTCTGGATGTACTCCAACAGGTGCACATCTCTCTTGAGCTGAGGAGTCCACATCTGGATGCAGTACTTCAAGTGAGATCTCACCAGTGCGGAGTAGAGGGGCAGGATCACACCTCCCTTGATGTGCTGACCATGCTTTTTTTTGATGCAGCCCAGGGTTTTCTGGGCTGTGAGGGCACATTGCTGGTTCATGCTCAGTTTACCAGCCACAGTACCCCCAAGTCCTTTTCAGCAGGGCTGCAGTCTTCCTTTTTGTCCCCCAGCTTGTATTGATACTGGGGGTTGCTGCAATCCAGGTACAAGGCCTTGCACTTTGGATTTCTTGAACCTGATGAGGTTCACTTAAGCCCACTGCTCAAGCCTGCCTGGATATCTCTGAATAGCATCCTGTTCCTTGTGTGTTTTGACCAGATCACACGGCATGGTGCCATCTGCGAACTTGCTAAGGTTGTACTTGAACCCTCTGTCAATGTCATTGATGAAGATGTTAAAGAGCACCTGTCCCAGTAAGGATCCCTGAGGATCATCACTCGTCACTGATCTCATGCAGACATTGACCACCACACAGGGTATGATCTCGCAGCAGTTCCTCATCCACTGAACAGTCCACCCATCAAATCCATATCTTTCCACTTTGCAGAGAGGAATGTTATGGGGACCATGACAAAGGCCTTACTGAAGTCTAGAAAGATGACATCACCAATGGCTGTGCCAACCCCTCCAGGCTTTTCTGCATGATGTCTGTGAATGGCATGCAGTTCTATTTCCCCTAGACTTTATTCTGTGCTAAATCAACTGCACAAATGATTAAAGTTGGAATATTTGAAGTAAAAATCTGGCCTTAATTTAGACCATATTTTTTTGTGTCCTCCTAGGGGTGTCTGTATTAACTTCTGTGTAGTTTTGATATCAAATTAACTATTTCAACAGATATATTTTATCAGCTGATTCTTGAGTGAGATAGCACAATGTATAAGTACAATGTGTATAGACATTTTTGCTTATGCTTTTCTTTGAGTACTGCGCATTTAGGTTCTTTTGCTTTTTTTTTTACGTCTCAGATTGTTTAAATAACTCCCGTACCACTGTATTTGATGCTGATGACCTTGAACAGATTCATTTAAACTAGTAGGAATCTATGAGCATAAAAATCTGTATCATGGGTAATAACACTAGTATGTCACGGTTATTGCATCATTTTTTGTGGAATTGTCTCTCTTAATGCACAACTCGGAGTGCACTCATGCTTGCTGTTATTTGCAACTTTAACCCTTTACAAAAGTATATTAATTTAAACTCATATTAACAAGATTCAGAGATTTGTACAGAAATATATTTCACACTTCAGTTTTCTATTTGTATTTTTATAATATACTTACAATTCTCAAAAAAGAAGCAGGGATAGTATAAGTTTGAATTAACGCACAGATCTGCAGTTGCACTACAGTTTCAGAGAAGTTACAATAAGCATCTCAAGTGTTTTAATTAGTTACCTCTGCTAGATTGTACAAAGCAAACAAATGAATCAAATCATATCCCTATAACTATGAAAATGTTGTTTTTTGCTCTAAGCGTTCTTGGTGTACATAACTAATAAATTAACCGTGCGTTCAGGGTTGTTTCCAATTACTTGTTCACAAAACTGTACATCATCGACAACATTTGCAATAACATTGCAAACATTATTCCTAAATTTATAAAATAAAAATGCATACAAAATATGGATGCTCTTCCATAATCGATATTTTTACTGCTAGAAAAAAACAGGATTGCATTTCATTTAATTATGTCCTACCTAGTATGATTAAATAGCTATGTAACTAAATTAGCAGTGACAACTCTTGGTTTTCTATTTCTGAATTTCTGTTTCTGAATTCTGAGAAAAATTATGAAAACCTACTGTATTGTTATGGATGTTCTGTAATTCGGTAGATGTATAAGTTATATAATGAGCTCAGTATTTTGAAGGTGTTTTATGACATGAAAAAGCGCCATCTTTTGAAATTATGGGATGTATTATCACAGTGCCAGACTCTAATCTGCTACCAATTTATGTCAGCTTTCTGCATTCAAAAAGAACTCAAATCTTCTCTAAGAGTAGGAATCAGCTGAAGGTTTGTCTTGGCTTCATGAGCCCACTGCAATTAGGCAGCATGTGAATGTGTGCCATATGCATTTATTGCTCTTCTAAGCATGTGTTACTTTGATGTGCTAGGTTAGAAATCTAACTCTTTTTCTTGGGCAGCCTTCCTCCTGGGTCTTTATACTGCTTAGCAGTTGAGTCCAGACTTTGAAACACAGCCTAATTTAGAGGCGGATGCTGCAGCTGCTGCTGTCATTTCAGCTGATTTTTTTTCTGCTTTGATGTCAGCTTAGAGTCTCAGTCGCTGCATCGGTCCCACAGCCGCAGCAATTCGCCTAATGGACACCATAGCATTTTAAGCATTTCTTCACCTTTACATCTAATTTGTGGAGACTGACTCATTCACAACGTACTGCTGGTTCAGTGCAGTGTTGAGTTATCTCAGAATCTATCCTTACTGATCTGGAGGAGACACAGAAATAGCTTGGAGTTGTTATGTTTAATGCCTGATAAAGTGCTGATGATACAAGATGGATGTTTTTGTTTTTTTTTTTGACAGAAGGAGGATGGAATGCCTCACTGGTCTTACCTCATCCTTTGCATTAGCAGCTGTACGGTGCAGAATGAGCTTTTTTTCCTCTGAAAGCTGTCATGTTCCTTTTTAAGATCTTACATTATCTGTACTTTTCCTGCTCTCCATAATTCAGCAATAGTACATGCAGAGACATTCTGCCTCAATTCCTCTTGTACTTGGACCGTCGTTTGCTTTACTTTCTGCTCTATCTTTCTGTGGCTGACAGACTCAAGGATTGAAGGAGCCTTGATCCCTTCTGATGCCTTTATGGAGCGATTTGTCTCAGTGAGGTCCCTTGCTCTGGCCAAACCTTGCCTTTAGATGTGTATGTGCATTCTCCCATTGATTTCAGTGAGATTCACAGACTTCTGAGTCCCCTATTTGGCTTTTAATCTTCTCTAGCTTAAAGAATATATAGAGATAGTAGTTTTTCTGACCCTTTTAATAACTGAAATCCTTGTGTCCTTTGTCATTTTGGCTACTTTCTCTACAGTACAGTGATGTTCCCTGTCACATCACAAGAAGAGGAAAAAATCCCATCCTGACATATTCCTTTATATACTAATTTTACAAATGTGTTTCCTGGATTTGCTACTGTTGCAGATACTTCCAGAATTCTTCTCTGTACAAATCCTATTTTCTCAAAGGTGTAGTTGTGCCATCTTTCCAGTAATTTCTTTTTTTTCAGTGTTTTTTTTCAAGTTAGATTTTGGTTAGGTTATTTTTTTGCAATAAGTAATTTAAATTTTTTGATAACGAAGTATTTTTCTAGGTTAAATAATATTAAATTTCAGAGACGCAATGGGATAGAATGAAACAGTTCAGGAGATACAGGCATTTTAAAATTTATGAAAGAGAAAGCTCATTGAGTAAATGAGTGTGGAAATTTCAAACTTTGTTAGAGTACTGAGCACTACTAAACAAGGACAGTAAAATCACTGTGATCTTCACTTTCTCTGACAGTGAATTCACTCTTATCAGTATTGGTATTGACACTGCTGTAGACTATTTAAAAATATTACAATAAACAAATAAGAATATCTGGTCTGGCATTGGATAATTATAGCTATGAAGAGTCTTTATGCGTGCAAATAGTCTTATTAAACTGTGGGAAATACACCTTTGTTTAGCAGCTTCTCAGGCAGTATCCTTAGGTTGCTGTCTCTTTTTTTTTTAGCCGTGAGCTTGACAGTAGAGCAGGAGATGGAGAATGTTTTCTTTGTAGTGACAGAAGCTCCTTGCTGCTCAGTCTGTTAAAGAATTGTATGGAAGTCAAGAAATCCTCAGTCAAAACTTCTGTAAGCAAGGTTTAAAGGTTGAGAAATGAAGCAAAGTCTTCACTGCAGGTTAAGTGCTGATTTGGTTTGACTTAATTTTGAAGAGAAGAGTATCCTTTTTAACTTCACGGCTGGAAGTATTGTTTGCACCCATGTTTGAGAAGAGAAGGACTCTCTGTATGTGATGCTTCTGGAACAGCAACTATATATTTTTTTATTCCAATAAAATCTACCTAGATGAGAAACAGAGCAGCTGACATGTATTGAAGCTAGAAGTGGCTCATGGGAAGTCAAGGTGAATTGTGAGTGTGATGGTAGGTAAAACTTTCACCCTATTACAATGTCTGTCGCAACAAGGCAGATTAGAAATAAAAGCACGTAGAGATAGTTTCAGCATTTTTGTTACACTTGGCTTCAAAACATCTGGCTGTTTCTGAGATATTCTCTTTTCATTTCACCGCAAAGAGAGAGGAAGACTCCTGTGTATGATGAGAACTGAGTGTCAAATAACACTCTCCGCAGTACCTGATTTGAGGAGGGGTAAAGTTGTATTACACCGTGACAATACCCCAACTCTTGCCTGAGCCAGGAAATTGTGAAAAAGCACTACTATGTGGCTGCTGATGCCTTGGCTCTGGGAAGACCTATGGAACATGCAAGGGCAATGGTGGAAGAGTAGGGTGCTCAGAAACTTGTAACGTGGAGAGATGATGTGCCAGTGAGTAGCAAAGAAGCTGAGAGTATGCCCATAGAACAAAAGCACTGTTGCAGTACTGATGTTAGCTCCAGAAAAACTAAACAACTACTGATGTATATAATGAAAAATGGGTTAGAAAAATGATGATAGGGTTGTCTTGCTTCTGATGTTTTGCTGCCCATGAAATGCTTTACAAGCAGTCTGGTTTCAGAATTTTTAGAATGTAATTCTGGTTTAAAATATATATATGATTGTTAAGATGAGATACACAGGTATGTGTAGGAGTCAAGGCAAACTACATTGTTGGGAACAAATCCAAAAGCTCATGTTCTGAAATCCTCTCTGAAATGAAATGTCAATGTTCTGCTCTGCTGCAATATCAGGGAAAATTGCCTGTATTTCATGAAACTGGAACTCAAAAATCCTCAGGAATTGGTCTCGGCAAGGTGTGGAATAATTTCCATTCTTGATGATGTCCCATGAGTCACCCAGAGTCTTGAGAGATCAGCCCTAACGAGAAAGAATATGACCTTACCATATCAGGGCTTCACAACAGTCAAAAATCTAGCTTGACCTTCAACAGTAAAGCATGTCCCTCAGGCTAAATCCTAACAAGTTTTGCCTTCAAACCAAGGCAAAAGGCCAAAAATGCTTATCCAGGGAGCAGCGATAGAGTAGGAAAACGAGAGGATCTTTTTTGGTTGGCAAACATCATAGTTTGACCTTTGTGTTCTCACTGTGCCAAGCCATCTAATCTCCAGGAGGCAGTCCTTTTTAATCTGCCAAGTGGCAAGCTGGCTCAGTACCTGTCAAGACCAGTATGCACCGCCAGGCATTTGGATTAAGGTTTAGATGTGTGAGATGACATACCTCTCTCCTAGAGCAGGACTGATTTTAGCAAGTCACAACCATGAGTCTAATGCTCCAAGGCTCTTGGGACCACCCTGTGCCTTACAGGCTCACCAAGTACAGGTACAGCAGGACAGCAGGCTCTGTTTTCCAGTGTGTGTGAGTATTGAAGGATGCAGCGTAGGTACGATCTATAGAATAAAAAATCAGTGAAAGGAAATTTAGCTAATGCTACATCAGGCATTATTAAGAAAAATAAAACGATAGGGCATCCTCCTCTAATACCAGGAAATTAACATTTAATTTTTACATTCTGATCAGAGGATGCCTGTTCTTGTCAGGTTGGACTTTGGATTTTTTTTTTTTTGGACAGAGTCATATTTTGTGAACCATTTTGATAATGTCATAACAAGTCACTGACAAGTAATTTTAGGAAGGTTGTACTGAGAATGAAAGCTTTTATTCATTCATAAATCCTTCAGTCATATTATGAAAAATGAAAAAGCTCACTGTAACTCATTAAAAGCAATTTTTGCTAGCCACTGAGACTGGAAAATTGCAGGGAATTTATTGTAGTTAGACACTGCTTCTTTCTGAGGAATATCTTCCTCCGGAATTCTTTTCTTATATTCTTGTAGCTATTGAGGTTTTCTGTTTTACCAGACAAAGTGGTTTTTTCCATGAGTTCACAGAAAAAATATATGACATAACTCATGAAGCTGTGGAGGTAAAGAAAGGGGGGAAAGAAAAAACAACACAGTTGTTACCGCTTACTTCAAAAATTACTTCTCTTGCAAAAAATGTGTTGAATTTATTAAAAAAGTATTTATTTTGTAGAAGATTAAAGCTTATAGTCTTCCTTTCCAAATATAGCTTTTACTTGACAGCTGCCATTAGCAGCTCATATAATAATAAGTGCACATCTCTTAATGAAGAATAAAAGGTTTGCTTTGTCTTTACATGGGTCTGAAAGAGCCATCCAGTCTGTACTTCTCATTTGCCTTCCTTTACTTCTTACTGAGGTCACCTTCAGTGTGGTTAATAAGCAGCAAGATCATCAGTCACTTCAAAGTGCTTTCACATTCCAGAGTTTGTTTTTGTCTGCAGAGAGCAAATGGAGAGATGATCTGGTAGAAATCAGTTACATTATGACTCATCTTTCACGTGACCTCCTCAAGAGGCCTTTGTGTAGCACATGGGTTTTCCATACAATTGCGTGTAGCACTTGTTGTCTAGCAATATACCCTTTTCTGTGCCATTCCTCTACAATGATGAATTTGCATAAACCTGGGTAAGGAAAATTCCTTCTGATGAATGATTTCTCTTTCATTTGCGTTAAAGTTGAGTTATTTCGCATCTAGCCGGATAGCTTTTGTGAGGCATATCTGAACTGAATTCAGATATGGCCTTGTTATGAAGCATTTGCTGTACAAACTGAAAAAAATTTGAACTGCATACTTAAGGCCAGATAACTAAAAGGTAATTGCACTTCTTCCTCCTCAATGTCATACATCACATCTACTTTCACTGGCCCTGTAACTGCACAGCCACTCTGTTCCCTGGTGGTCATTTGCTAATACTGATCAAGATTTTGCACATTTAGGGGTATTAGAATAAGAAACAAGTCTATGGAAAAAAATTCGAAATATCCTCAACCTGGTAGGCAGAACTGTCTACATACCCCTTCAAATGTGCAGTTTCTTCTTAAAGGTATCACTCCTTTGTTGACTTTAATCAATGAGCATAGACTCGTTTGCTTCTTGATAAGTATAAAAGAGTACTCCCTTGCTCCCTCAGAAGGAGGACAAAATATTGTATCACAAGATGCTGGATTTTCTTGAAAGTACCGACAGCATTTCCTTGTTGTTCTGACAAGATGCTATGTCCAACACTGCTTGTGTATTCCCTTCTGTTCCCACCTCTCCCCTGAAGCGCTAGTGGTGGTCTTTTTGCATGTTTCACAGATGTTTCTTCCACTCAGCTGCTTGGTTGTTTTTCAAGTGGCTTCTTACAGCAAATGTTTCCATGTGTGCATGCTCCTTCCTTTCTGCTGACACCTTTTCTTTCTATGAAAACAATCTGCTGCTGTCTTTCAGATCTAGAGAGAGACCATCCCATACCACAGATGCTGGTTTTCTTTTTAGATTCTTTGGCATTGGTACACATGGTCAGCAGGCAATACCTCCCTCTTGTCTGTTCCTCATGACTAACAATGTTGATGTTTTGTTCTTTCAATCTTATTTTTCTCTGTTACCCTTACACACAGAGTTTTGCTTTTTCTTTTTCCCTTTTTTTTCCTGTTACTCTCTGCTTTCTTTGTACTAGTGGCCCATATGGGATCTCTTCATCTCTCGCTATAGCTTGGGAGAGGAAAACCTCGCACATAAACTGTTTTACCTCGGTTACCACAGGCAACTTGTATGCCAACTTTTTCTTCTGCTTGGAAGCTGAAAAAAAAGGTCAGCTTTACTTTTTCTTTATACTTGCACAGACACACATGAGCAAAATTAAATTCACTTTCTACAGCTGCTCAGAGTACTGGTTACTGACTGACTCCAAAGAGACATGCAGAGATCAGGCGTTATGATTGAGATGATTGCCTTTATAGTTTGTATGTGAAAATATATAAGCTAAGGTTGCCTAATCATTTGCATTCTGAAATTTGTATTTGTTTGCCTACAACAAATGTGGCAATCAAAATCTTTTGTATCTACTTACGAGCATTGTCGCAAAAAGGTAGTTGTTGGTTTTAGATCTACAAAAGAAATGAAAAAAAAAAACAAACCAAAGAACCACTATTTGTTTTGCTGAATGCATCAGTGTTTTTTTTGTAGATAGATACACACACATTTATGACACTTATACGTACATGTTTTATTAATATGGTGGTCTTCACCTAGATAATTCCTTTTTCAATTACAACTTCCTTTTAATTTTCAAATATGTAATATTGTAATATTCTCCCAAAATGGTGTTTTTTCATGTAGACAGAACATTTTCAGAATCTCGAACAGAAAAATCTAGGCTCTTTGTTTCTATGAAAGCATTAAAACAGATTGTCCACTCAGCTTTTCCTTATTTTCCTAAAAATATTAGGAGTCATCTGAGAGAAAGCTGAGATCTTTACTTTGACTTTTGAAGTAGGTTTAGGTTTAGAAGTATACTAGTGATGGTGCTTGACAGTCTTACCTATAATGTAGGACAAATTTTTGTTCTTTTCAGGTATACATATCTTCACAGAAATGCATGAATACTGCCTACCACATTAACAAATCTGCATTTCTCAGCCCTCTTACTTTCTCTCCAGGAGCATTTGGTTGAGCACATTTTCATACCAAATTTTCCTTTGACAATCTTAAGGCTTTTCTTTTTTTTTTTTTTAATGTGGATAATGGAAACAGTTTTATATAATTTCAGTAAGTCACAAAAGGCAAAGAGTCAATTATAGTTATAGGCTGTATTCAAATTTGTATTTTTCACTTGCAGACGTACAGACCAAAAAGATATAACAGCAGGACCAAATCATGTGACTGGATAATATTAACATAGGGTGTCTTTACTTTCTGCTGTAGAACTATTTAGGATTCATATATACTTTCTCATCTTCAGCAGGATGCATGATTGCTGAGTAGCTAAGAACTACAGTTGATAGCACTTTAGGAATGGCAGCAAAGTTGCAGGAGTCATTCTCGCTTAGCCTGAAGTTTAGGGAAGCCTAAATGCTCTAGAATATAAATAGATACTTATATGGAGAAAACATACTCGTGAATAAATATGAGAAAAAGAGCATCTCCATTTTTAATAGGAGATTAATTTGGAGTTGTTGGAGCAGGTCCAAAGGAGGGCCATGAGGATGATCAGAGGGCTGGAGCACCTCCCCTAGGAGGACAGGCTGAGAGAGCTGAGGCTCTTCAGCCTGGAGAAGGCTCCAAGGAGACCTTGTAGCTTCTTCTCAGTACCTGGAGGGAGCCTATAGTAAACTTAAGGAGATACTTTTTATAAGGGTACGTAGTGACAGGATGAGGGCCTGCAGGAAAGCTGGGGAGGTACTTTTTACAAGGGCAAGTAGTGAAAGGATAAGGTGAAACGGCTTTAAACTGGAAGGAGGTAGGTTCAGACTACATATCAGGAAGAAATTCTTTACTGTGTGGGTGGTGAGACACTGGCACAGGTTGCCCAACAAGGTTGTGAATACCTCCTCCCTTGGAAGCATTCGAGGCCAGACTGGATGGGGCTTTGAGCAATCTGGTGTAGAGGGATGTGTCCCTGCCTATAGCAGGGGAGTTGTAACTATGATCTTAAAGGTCCCTTCCAACCCAAACCATTCTATGATTTCTAATAGAGGAGACATTGACAAATCTGATTCTGCTTTTTGACAGTGCTGGGCAACAGTCTTCATTGTGTGTACCAATGAGTCCTAGGTGTCAGTAATGCATTACATTATGTATGGTACATTAGAATTTGGTCTTTGTTTGTATAAATCTCTTGATGGTCTATAAAACAGTAGCATCCAAATCTTAGAGTTGAACCATGGCCATTTCTACTTTAAAACTGCAATTTTCCCCTATCTAGGTTTATGATGTGATAAAAGTATATAACTCTATGTATTTATCCTTACCTTACCCACTAGTAACTCCATGGTTATGATATCCTTTAGGAGTCTTCTAAAGAAACAACTTATGAAAAGCTCTGTAGAATTGTCATGCAACAAAGAGCCTCATCTGGCAAGAGCCCAATGGAAAAATGTCCGTATTAAAGCTAGCTGTAAAACCTCCACTGATTTCTCCAGGCATAGGATTTCCCATGAAGTAATGACACAATAAGCCAGGTGGGCAATGCAAAGGATGTGCTTTCAGAACAGTGGAATAACAATAGCAATAAAAATAAACACAAGTTTGCCAAAGTAAAAAATAGCAATGAAAAGAAACATGTTTAGCAAAATGAACGGAACCGATAGCGTATTACATAGTTGCCTCGCCAATGATATTTGCATCAATATATAAAATATGTAAATGCAAATCCATGAGTCCTAGGCAAACATTTGCAGCTGCGGAGAATGTTGACTTTTGTGTTTTATTTGATGGGGCAAGAGAACAATGTGCAGAGAATAAAAACAACTGAGTTTCAAGGAGTGCCTTAGCAGCATTTGCACACTAGCAGTTGTCATCATCATGAGATACAGAGAGAACATTTTTTTTTT
>PPHD01009940.1:5398-20132 GCA_002909625.1 Bambusicola thoracicus | reverse complement strand
TGAAAAAAACCTTCTGCAAACAGATCTCTGCTCAATGCAGAAGCATAATCTGTCTTTAGTTGGAACAATAACTTGGATTAGACTCAAGAGCAGCCCCTTTTCTTACCGTGAAAGGAAGAAGCTTCAAGAGAAGGAGCACTGTAAAACTTCTGTATGACACATTTGAAAAAAATGATTAAGTATGTTATGTAAACACTGTCTTAGTGCTCTGCAGAGGAAGGAGCTCTCTGCTCCCATCTTCTGGTAAACAGCAAGAAATCTTCAGATTTTGTCTCCGCAGTATATTTAACTAGGGCTACATCTGGACAGGGGCTCTCGGTTTCATGAGAGAATAGATCATGCATGATATCTGCACTAAAAAGCACTTCTGTGTACTGATAAGTGCACACCTGGATGTTGCTCCCAAAATCTTTTTGCTGCATATAGCTTTAGAAATCACTGGTAAGTAGCATTACAAGAGTCTAAAAGGCAAAAGTTCTTCTCCCTCAGATACTGGACCTACTCAGGGGAACGAAATGCTAAAGGTTATCACAGGTGATCTTTTGCCAAAATGCCCTGCAGAGTTGCACAGTCCCAGTGGAATCATGGAAAAGGAACAAGAGGTAGTCCTTGAAACATTACAATTGGCCAACCTAGTCCCTTGCACCTATACACTTGGAGATGAAGTTTTCATTGACACCAAAATGTTAGCAAGGTTGGACAGATGAAAAATGACACATAATGCCATAATATGGTAATTACTCTTTGGGTTACTGTACCAAACAGATAATTGATTTTTAAAATATCTATTAATATCCATTAGTGCATCACTGTATTTTCTCAAGTAGATACTGCATGTGTTTCTTTCCTCACTGAGGTCTTTCTTGATCTATGTCCTTAAGATTAAAAGACATCACCAATGTAGCTTCTCTGTTCTGTCCCAAAGGAAGGCAACCACCTTCCTGCATTATCTCCCCAGTGATGCTGATGTTTTTCCTGTAAAAGCAGTCACTGCCTGTGCAAACCATGAGAGCTATGGAGCAAGGGCTGCTGATCTTCCTCAGCACATATTGAGCTCCTGTCACCCTGCTTGCTCATCAGCAGAGAAGGAAAGAAGAGGAACAAAATTCTACTCAAACTTCATCTGAGTTCTGCATTTCTCTATGTAGTACCAGCAAAACTGTAAGCACCTGGTAATCTTAGCCTCTTCTGCAGTTAACTGAGCAATGAGATTTTAGGGTATTTTTTCTTATATTCCATATACTGTAAGTTCTAGCTCTACTTCAAACTAAAAACTGATATTTTTTTTCCTACTATGTTTCTTTTTAGGTAACAGTTGAAATTACTGAAGGTGCCTGTTTTATCTTATGCTCTCTTTTAATATAAAACAGTTATAATGATTCTAGACTGATCAGTTTATTCACCCAGGTTAGGCAGTAATGGGTATGTAGAGGCATAAATAAAAAGTGAAAACCAATATCACTAGAATTTTTTGCAACACACAATAATAGTCAACAGTTGGTATTACCATATTTTTTAAGTTTAACTCATCTGGATTAGAGCTAGCATACATAAAGCTATAAAAGCATTAGTGTTACTTCCATTACATCTTTATCAACTATGGATTCGCTATTTATTAGAATTGCAAGAGCTGTAAATTTAGCATTGAATGCTGTAGATCTGTCTTCCAAATTCTAATTAATTCTGTTTCTTAGAGTTAATTTAAGACACTATTTACTCAAAAATGGAAAGAAAATGTCGTATAAATGTCACAGGATGCCACAGAACCAATGTTAATTTTTTGGTTTAAGCTGATGTAATTTACTTTACCCTTTCCTACAACACCTACCAATGTAATATTTGAGTAGCATACCTGGAAAAAAAAGAGGAGTAAAAACTATTTTCCCCGTGGTATCTCATCCATATCCACTGCAAAACTTGATACAGCTTCTGTGTGTAGGTCTTCATACAAGGAACTGGAAAAATTTATTGTCCATTTCTTACTGACTTACATACAGGAATGAATAGTCTTCATTCTATTTTTTTCCTCTCAGAGCGTAATTCCCAAAACTTTGTCTCTCAAATTCTACCTTCATATCACTGGATATAACCTTATTGCAACCCAAATAAAGAAACAAATCAAGCCCTAACCCCAGTGGACTGCAGCAAAACAGGCAAAGAAAAGCAAAATCAGCTCAGAGTATTTAAAGTGCAGCTGTGGCGGAAATGAGGAAGGAAAAAGAAATGTAGGAGGATGAGTAAGAAAACCAGAGATGTGTATGGAAACTACTGAACTTTCTCAGGGGCATTTTCCACCTCACAGCACAGAATGCTAGTTAGCTTTTTACATCTACAGCATCATTATACAAACTCTTTCTGTGTACTGTCTCCATAGTATCCAGTGTAGGTTTTACCCACGTACCATTGGTCTCTGTGCAAGAATGTGAGCACACTGAGTGAGCTAGTAAATGTAAATCTCTGCTATTTACTGTAAAACAGCTTAAACCCATAGCTAAGAAGCCTGGCAGGAGATTTGATTCTTCTAGTTAGTTAAGCCTGGGGCAAATTGCAATGTTTTCCTGGGCTCAACTTTCTTACAGGAAAAGAGGCTTTGTAATTGGCCTAATCTTTTGAGCTCTCATGCAACTCTCTGTTGCTTTGTTCTCACAGGACATTTCTCAGTAAGCAACATATTTATAGTTAATATGGAAAGATGCAAAATTAGATTTCATCTGCCTTGCTGATAGTTGTGACAAGATACACAAGTACTAAAAGAAATGTCTTCGTATTCATCCGATTGCATTAAGCCTCAATTTTTTTTTTTTTTAAGGAGATTGCCTCCACCTCCTGAAAAGCAGATTCAAAATTCTTCAACAGAAGTTCCAAATATTAAGGGAAAAGAACTTGTATTTAGATCTGACATATGGCTGTAATAATTTTAAAAGAGCTAGTTACATCATCCACAAAAAAAAAAAAAAAAAAACTCCTCAATTTTATCCATGTTGCTCTTTTGATTATATGTTAGTAGTCACATCTCAAATGTGTTTTAATGGAGATTCTTCTTTAGAATATGTGGTGACCACTAAATAATAATAAGAAAATAATACACGTAAGTGAAAGAAATGAACCCAGAAGTTTCTCTGGACACCAATTGGTTTTATTAAAAAAAATAATGAATTTAGGTTTATATTTAGTCACAAAACTCCTTTTCAAAGGCTAGAGCAAGTGTAAGCTGTGGATCTAGAAACTCTGCTTGGACAATATTGTGTCCAGATGTGCTTTTTGCAAAATAAATAGTGTCCAGAAACTGAGATGTGGAACTAAGAACTCAGGGTAAGACGTGACGTCTCAAGTTTTAGTGCCTCCTGTTTCTCAGGAAGCAAAATGCTAAATGAAAGCTGACAGTCTTTCCTCAAACCCTCCCCATACCAATTTGTGTAATAATATGTAGAAGTGCCATGTGAGAATGAATGAGAGGCACAGGCAGAGCAATGTAGTAACAATATATTAATAGGCTTGTTGCTGTATATTAATGAAAGTTTTGTCTGTTAGAATGAGGATGGGGAGAAGAATCTGTAGTAGCATGCAATATTGTGTTGAGAGTCTAAACAGATAACTTCAGCCATATGTCACTGTTAAGGACTTATTTTATATCTTGACTTAACTGGACATGAAACCTCATAACCCGTCAATAATCCATGTTTGCAGAAAGATTTATTTTATGATGCAGCAATCAGTACAGCCAATTCTTACTCTTTCTCCTTAACTTTTCAAAAGCAAGAAGTCATAAATCTCTATTACACCATCAAAAACAAATTTAAAAAATAAAATTTTGCCATGCATACGACAATAAACACGTTTATACTTTCAAAATGGCAAAATGATAATTTCAAACAGAAATATAGTACTTAGTAGACTCAATATCAGCAAATGTTAAATTATATTTGTTTGTTTTTTTCATTGAAATTTGTATCTCTGTCAAAGAAAGGACTGGCATATTTAGTTACATGTACTGGCTTTCCCTTAAGATTCCATTTGTGTCAGGACATCGATTGAAAGACAATAAAAATATTTGGATGAATACAGTGATAATATAAGCATGGGGAAGCTTTTGATTATTTATTGAACACAGGAAAAAAACAGCTGCTCTCCTACTCTATCTCCTTCATCTGCTGCTAAAGAAAGAGAGAGAAATAACTAATCATCTCTTATGGAAGTTACTGTATTGCAGTCCTTCAGCCCCATATTCAGCCCCTCATTCTTGAAGAGTGATCTCTGAATTACTGGAAGGTACCCCCATAAGGGTGTTTTAAGGGAATCATCAGTTTCTCTGTGTCAGTGTGACTTTGAACTTGTAGCATGCAAAATCACCGAGTGTGGAATAAATAGTGAACTGGTGAAAGATGTGTTTCATTTGTGCAGTATATTTTTAAATCTAGCTATAATAGTCATAGAATCATTGCAAACCTAGAACTGTCACAGTCTTTATAAAGGTAATTACATAAAGGATATATCTGAATGTACTCAGAGATTTTTTGCTTTGTGACAGAAATCTGTGATTTAGACTGCATAGTGATGCCAGTGCCTTACATGTCATGCTTCAATGAACTTAAGTGCTTAATTCCAGTTCACTTAATGGGATGCACTGTACATGGAAAATATGATGTTCTTTTGATATTGTTACATGTAAGTGCTATTTTGGAAAACTGCTATATTTCAAAAGAATTCATAAACCGAAAAAAATAGAGTTCAAAATTTAAGTTATGATAGAAAAAAAAAATCCATACAGTGAAAGCCCTCTGTGTGCAGTTGCACAATGAAACTGCCCAATGACCTTACATTGGGTGATGATCAAGGCTGAGAAAAGCCCCTGGAAAAAATTTACCATTATTGACTTTAAGGTAGACTTTAAGGAACTGAGTAATAGCAGTTAGTAAACTAGCCAGTGCTAGGACACTACTAAGACACCCCTTAGGCCAACTTGCTGCTGGAGCAGGGCTGTTTCCCTGAAAAAGTGTGTGCAAGCCACTGTCTATGGGAAGAACTTTGTTAACCTGCTGCAAGGAAATGTTCTTGAACAGCATCTTCATGAGAGATATACAGGTATAACTCCCTGAGCAATGGAAGGAGAAGGGAAGGAGAGTATCATCAATCTCTGACACTATGAACATG
The DNA here is from genome assembly GCA_002909625.1 of Bambusicola thoracicus. Taxonomy (NCBI): domain Eukaryota; kingdom Metazoa; phylum Chordata; class Aves; order Galliformes; family Phasianidae; genus Bambusicola; species Bambusicola thoracicus. The sequence continues at coordinate 14,981 of PPHD01009940.1, read as the reverse complement.
AACATTCACATGAATATGAAAAGAAGAAAACTTCAGTTTTTTGACAAAAATGAAGGAACCAAAATGAATAGTTTTTTTTTTTGTTGTTGTTCATACATTTTGCATACATTTTGGAATGTAAAATAGTTTTTGCTCCAGATTGGAAAAAATATTGAGATTTCTCACTCTTCCACTGCTGAGTGTTTCTGGCATTTACAGTAACTGCTGTTGCAAGAGAAATGCTGAAATCTTCAATTTCACAAAAGTTTTCTATATATGTGATTTGAAAGTGAGACAGAGTAGAAAACCTAAAAAGAACTAGCCTGCAAGATAGATACACCTGCCTTAGACAGAAATATTAAGCCCCTAAAGAGTGTATGACTAAGAACAGAGACTTAAATTGCACTACTTATGCTAGGTGGAGCCTTACAGCTGCACCTGAAAAGCACTTGCTGACTTCCATCAAGAGGCAGAACAGAGAGAGAGAATATTTGGCTCTGTCGTAGTAATGCAGGGTGAGGGATGCAGGACAGAGGAGTGTGGCAGGAGTACTGGGATGATAATTTTTGCACAGCTAGAAATGCAGTGAGTAACCTAGTCTGTAATTTACACAGTTTGTGTCTTCTTCTTCTTCTGTCATTGGTTCTTTTTCTTTACATTGCACCTTAAAGATACTGTCTTTTTGTATATTACCTGGGATGCCATCAGCATCCAGAAAAGCTGTGATAGGGTCTGTACTTAAGCAAGAAAATGTCTTCAAAGCAGAATCGGAAGTGATGGACAGTTCAGATTCTCAAGGAGACAAGACTTGCTTGGATTTGTTCTGCTTCACTTTTCTCTTCACTGTCTGCAGAAAGATCCTAGTGTAACTTGGATGCTTGGATGTAAATGAATATCTTGCAGGTATGTAAAATAAAATGAGATGGCTCATCCTTTATGAGCAGGCAACTAATATGTGTTTTTTGCCATATTGCTTTGCAGTGGCACAGTTAAGGTTCAGGTCACAAGAACTCTTTAAAAATATCTTCTTCATAATACTTTCCATGCAAAATGGAGGATGTGTGAGAGCAGCCACAGTACCCGCTGTGAGTGCCAACTTTTGTTTCCTGTGGATGGTTAGTTAAGTCACCACAGTACTTCTTCAAACTAAGAAGAATATCATGAATGTCCATACAAATAATATAAACTCAGTCTTTTAGCAGGAATGGCATTATTAATTGATAGTTTAGATCTCTGTTCAGTTAAATAATGAAATTAGAGTGACCTGATTCAAAGGAAATTACAACATCAAAATACAGAAAATTATTGTTGGCCCTATGCAAATTAAAAAGTAATTCACTCTGCAAGCTATGAGTGCTTTGTTGCAGCTGGGCAGGGAGAATAGTTTTTTAAGACCATTCAGCTCAGGTACTATTTCAAAATGCTCTTTTTCCTTCTCTTTTTCTTTTTCTTTTTTCTTTCCTTTTCCTAACGGAATGTCATCTGCATGCTACCTTATGTAGTGTTTTTATAAATGATTGAATTTGCCCTTATTATTCACTGAATATTCATTATTTTTATAGTTTATAAGAAATACTAAATTGTAAGCAAATGTTAGTGTGATATCTGAGCTGTAAGACAACATAATCTTAGGTAAAATTTAGATGCCTGCCACTAGGTCCCATGAGAATAATAAAAATATTTCACTCATGGTTCTTAACCCCAACAGCTATACTGAATTATTTTATTATAAACAACAAGTAAAAGGATCAAAAGTGTAAAACACAGATGTGATTTAAATTATTCCAAATCCACTTTCCCTGATGTTGATTGTATGACTGAAGTGTCCTGGAATCATCTCACTTACAAGACAAAAGCCAAGTTCAGAGGCAGGCTGTCCAAACCACCTGGCTTCCTCTAGCTCACATGCTAGTTAGCAGTGTTCTACAAAAAATGATTAATTTTCTTCGATTTGGAACAACATTTAGAACTGTTTTTTTTCAGACCTCGCAACAATTTGTATGAGAGGAATTCATTTCTCATCCCATTTCACCCATTAATCATCTTCATTGTTCACTGTACTGCAAGATGGTTGATCAGATTTACTCCCTTGCAACTAGTTGCATATCCAACCTACGTTGGCAAATTACTGCTTAGGTTGTCTTCTTTGCTCAAGATGAAGCTGACCATTGGTACGGAACAATGAATCCTGTATTCCCTTCCTTCAGTTCTTCTGTGATTCTGATGTTCTAGAAACATCAGGATTGGATTTGTTGGAAATGGAATATGCCTACAAGGTGAAAGTTTATATTAGTCAATGAGGTTTTCTTCATCTTTGGGTGTAATTCACCTCATCTTAGAAAAGACATCCACAATAAGTCAGAGGAATGTTTTTATATGCTTCTTTCTCCCCATGGATAATCTGTTCGTCCATGAGGGAAAGACGGGGGGGTATTGGTCTATATTTAAAGAATGAAGACGTTAGTGTTTCCTTCTCACAGACTTCTTACCTTCCCCAAACAGAAACAAGGAGAATGTTTGCACAAGACTCCTATATGTGTCCAGTAGAAAGCTCAGAAGGTTTACTGAAACTTGATTTTTTTTAAAAAATTTATTATTTCTATTACTTGATGGTAGATGGTTGCCAAAAATACCTTACTGAGATCTTCTGTAGGAAGGAGCAATGTGTTCTAAAGAGATTACTTGTCAGGAATGACTGATGTGAGTTACATTAAAAAGCTCTAGAAAAATGAATGTTATGCACTGCCACATTACAGGAATATATTGTTTGTTATTTATTTCCATGCTTCATATACAGTATTGTTTCCACGTCTTTCTAGCACTTGAACAATATGTTCCAAGATTTTTATCTAATTTTTATCTTGAAGGCAGCTGAAATTGCCTCTCCAGATGTTACTAAATAACCAGTGCATTCTGTAATCAGGCAGCATAATTCTCTGGAAAGGGAAATTATTTCCTGTACCTTATTTACATATTTTTAATTTCTTGTTAAGCTTGCAGAAGACAATGACAGTGGGAGCTGATGCTGGTTTCCCACATAAGAACAAATAGTTCAAACTCTCTGCAGGCACTACCCCATTCACTCCCAACGGTCAGCCTCCTGGGAATGTCACAACAACAGTTTTGGGTCTGGGTAGGTTTGTCACTTTTTAATATAAGAATTTAGCTATCCTGCAGGAATATTGTAAGAAGCCTGTTGGGAAACTGACATAGCCTTTCTTTTGTGAGTTTGAGAGCACATACAGAAGTAAATACATTTCTTCTAAGAGAACTAGTAGTATGTTCTCTTAATCAATAGCAGGTTACACATACTTTCAACTGTATAATATAACTCCTGTACATTCGACATTAACATTTTAAAGGCAGCTCCCATTACGTATTCTGAAACTGTAAATTGTAGAAATAAAAAAACAATTTAACACTTAAGATAGTGGCTTAAGACATTTCCAGACTTAGACACTGTCATGTAGGGCAGCTTAAAATTAAACTCATTTTCAAAGAACTAAAATTTATAAGAGATATTTAGTATCTCAGTATGTACAGTTATAGTCACCCTCAGAGAACGCTACAAATGAACAGAATGGAAACCAGTTCATAAAGTAAGAGCACATGTGAATTGCTATATAGGAACTTAGCCTGAAATCCATAATTGATAGCTGGATAGTAACTGGCAAAGTATAGCTCTGAGCACAGTGATGGCAGCGACCCTAGAAAAATTTTATGGTTAATAGTTGTGAATGTACACATCCACCTTAAAGTTTTTTTACATTGTTCATGTGTGAACATGTAGTCTCAGATACTGATCTCTACAATCACACAGAAGGAAGGAGAGGAAAATAAAACAAACAAACAAAAAAAATCCTGCAAAAAAATCTTCTTATTTCTCAAGGGTACCCAGGGCAGTTTTTATAGCCAAACACTGGAGTATGAAATGTGAGAAGTTCCCTTACTCATTTTCCCTGTGCATCATTAAAGGCCAAATTCAGTTAGCCTTTTCTTAAGATTCATTCCCTTGAGCCCCTTACAAGTTGGTTCTGTGATATCCTATTTCAAGAATTTCCCATTTGTTCAAATGAGGCCTCATTAACGCTAGATCAAGTCCTGCAATACCTTCACAACTCAGTAGATATGTTCTGGGACTTTGTTTGCTCTCTTTTGTTGCTGCAAAATAACATGCAGATGGTTTATTATATGCAATCACTCCCAGTTCCCTTCCCTGACCTATGTCCTATGACATTAACATTAGACATTATAAATCTCAAGAGCATTAATTTTTGAGAGTTTTCATCTTACCAGTCATACAGCCTCAGTGAGAGACATTCATTAAAAACAGCTCACATCCACAAGTAAACTTTCTCATTAATGTTCCTCAAAGGTCAGGGAGATGGTAAAGGAAAAATTCTGTAATAATAATTAATAACGATTGTTTATATTTAAAAGCAATTTCACTCTCAGTATTCTAAAATATATTAAATCATGATGAATAGAAACATTTGTGCTTTGGATGTCTTGTTGCAGAATAACGTAAGTGAAACAATTTTGAATAATCTGCTGGACTACAGAATGTATAATCATTTTAACATTTTTTTTAAGTTGCCACTAAAATATTGTTGAATGGTTCTCCTAAGCATGATAAAAGGAGTCCAGATACATAGTCAGACCTAAGTTAATATGACACTTCTTAAAGTGGGGACTCAGAAATATTGCAAAACCAGTGATTTTCTTAAAGACGCTTTGTGCAAACTATTATGCAACCATTTTTTCCCCTTTCTTTTTTCTTCTATTCTTTTTCTCTTTGCAAGTGTTTCTAGAGTTTCTGCCACTTGACATGTTCCACTTTTCCTTGAAGAATAAATTAGTCTTCTTATTCACCTATTAACACTGACAGTTAATATTTCTTAATATTCTTAATGTAAAACTAATTTACACAACTTGTCATGCTCTCACAAGGAAACTGGATCCTCATAAAGATACCCTTCCACAAGAGAAAGAGCATGTACTTTCCATTTCTCTGCAATGGCCAGTAGCGTGAATGACCCAGCAGTGAAGTAACAGCCTTTGACAAGTGACATTCAGCATCATGGTATGCAGGCAACCAGATAGCGTGAAAATAGCTTAAGAACTAAAGTCTACATAAACTAATCATTGCAGGTCTACCCAGGAAAGTGATTATCCTGGAAATCCCTTTCTTGCTGAACAGATCCTTTCTTTAGTCCTACTCCACAACTGGAAAGCTGCCATTGACCTTAGCAGACTGAATAGGGTGTAATTCATATTTAGATCTATATGCTTATGCAATTGACAAAACCCAGTTCTTGTTGCATGCTGCTCCTTTCAGCAGTACAGAGCCAACAAAGGGGTCTGGGAGAGGGATGAGATAGCAGGCAGGCTTGTGCTTCATCAGCAGATCTGTCTCCTCCATTCTGATTGCTGTTTCCTTACGGCTGCTGATGATTATGAGCCAGGAAAAATCACAGCTGTTGTTCCAAAAGCCCTTTTAAAACAGAGTAAATCCAATCTCATATCACTGGCAAGACAATTAACTTGAAATGATCTGATGCTGATTTTGCAGGCTCTCGTTTTAGGGGCTATCAAATAGAAAGCTTGAGAATAAGGATCTACATTATAGACACCCCATTTACATTCTCTGCTTCAGGAGCAAAAAGAAATACTCCAGCTGTCCTTCTACTTGTTTTAATTTGTTCAGGACACACATTTTAGAAATGTTGATAAGGATCCAAAACACTCTCTGACTGTGCGTATAGAAACAGATGTATTGTTTTGATATATACCAACCATGTATACAGATAAATATAAGAGACACAAAATCTGCAAATTCCTTTTCATCGAGGCTTCACCTCATATAAAATTATTTATTCTAAATATTTTGTTTCATTCTCAAATATGAAATGAGATTTTAGTGACATAGAAATGGTAAAAAGAGGTCTGTGTGCCTGAGCAGAAAAGTAGGGATGTCTTGAAAGACAACAAGGACATTAAAGAAGCAAAGGCTATTGCAGTGCTGCCACTTACTGCCTAAACAGGAAAGAGGTTACTTTGTGTTTTCTAGCGCAGTATAGTTGCAAGGAGCAGAAACATAAGGTTGTACTACACTTAAAAGACATGCAATATCAGGAAAATTGCTTTTATTTTTTGTCTCTAAGAGCCTATTGTAGTTTAACCTGGCAGGTGGTTCAGCACTACAGAGTCGTTCACTCACTCACCCCTTCCCAGCGGGATTGGGGAGAGAACTGGGAAAAAAAGTAGAACTTGCGGATTGAGATAAAACTATTTACTAAAATAGAAAAAAGGAAAAGAATAATAGTTATGACTCTATATGTGTGTGTGTGTGTGTATGAATGTACATAACAAGTGGTGCACTAGAAATTGCTCACCACCTCCCAGCCAATGCCCAGCTAGACCTCCAGTGAATGGAAGAGATGAGCTTCCCCTTCAAAACTCCTTCCATGCGATGTCATCTGGTATGGAATATCCCTTTGGCAAATTTAAGTCAGCTGTTCTAACTCTGTTCCCTCCCAGCTCCTTGGGCCCTTCACTGAGTATGGCGTCTCTACAACACCACTTAGCAGCAACTATAACCATCAGTGTGTTATCAGCATTGTTTTTTTCCTAGAACCGAAACAAACCATCATACCAGACACTCTGAAGAAAATAATTCTGTCCCAGCTGAAACGAAGACAGAGCCTAAAGCTTTCAGAGCAGGGACTGACTACTGCTGTGAGGTTTTGTGTATAATCAGTGAGAGTCCTAAATACCACTGTAATCCTAATATTTCAATCCTAATAACAGATTAGTTTAAGACTGTGAAAAGGTGGAGAGTCACAATCACAGAGTTACATACACTTGTCCATGCAGCCAAAACTCCTTTATGGTGTTTCAGTAGTATGGGTAGAACTAGACAGTAAAAGAGGAGCTGTAAGGAGTGAAATGATACCTCTGAGGTTTTGAGATAATCACAGAGCAGTGCTGAAAAATAATAATAATAAAAAAAACAACTCAGAAAAGCTGCAGAATGTAAACTACTTAGCATCTATATCTGCTGTTGCTCTGCATTCTCCTGTTTTTGTTTGTCCTTTCTGATGTGAAAATATATTGTTCAAAATGACATTTGAACAGCTGGTGATGTTTGGAAATTTCCATTCAACAGATCAGAATCTGAAGAACAACGAGAATAAGTCCTACACTGAGAAAGCATCTAATGTTCATTGCAATTGATTTAATTGGCTTTGGTGTCTAAATGAGTTTGAGAATATGTAATTTAAAGAGATCTGACTCCATCTCAGGGCAATTAAATTACCAGAGAATGATCTGAACATTAGCTTATGGAGGTCAATTCTGTCATCAAAATTATGCAATGCCTGAATCAAGAATTTACACATTTTTTAAATTATTATTTTTTTATTTATTTTTATTAATTTAAATATTTATTTAAATGTTGCTAGTCACTTTACATTGCCTGTGAATTGAATTCAACTATTTATTCTTGAACAAGACTTTTGGGATTTTTTAAACAATTTAAAGAAATACTTCTGTCACTTTAACTACTGAGAACAGTCTTTATTAACAATCCAAGACTTGACCACGGTAAGGGTGATGGAGCATTGGAACAGGCTGCCCAGAGAGGTTGTGGATATGTCTATGGATATATTCAAGACCCATCTGGATTCCTACCTGTGCAACCTTTTGTAGGGTACCTGCTTTAGCAGGGGGTTTGGACACAATGGTCTCTTGAGTTCCTTCCCAACCCTTATGATTCCATGACTTATTTTGCCACTAGCATGTATGTAGAAGCTTAATTGGCATTTGTAGTAGATACGCAGGCACAGAAAAGCAGAAAATACCTTTTCATTTTAACTGTATCAGAAACAAACTACGTAAAGCTCTTTCACAATGAGTATTTCAGCTTAAGAAGAGTTCACATGCAAGCAACCTGTTAAATAGGCTAAAATAACATATCTGACTTCTGGCAGAAGTAAGGAAAATCTACATTTGTACTTGGTTTATTCTTGACCCAAAGACCAAAATGCATGTGTTTTCAGTTCCAATTTATTTTATGACTAGTTCTTTCTATTTATTACCTTCAAATCATAATCAGGTGAGGAACATCTTATCTGATAGGGCAGTTTCCTGCAATATGTATTTAGTGTAAACAATGCATTTTTTCTTAACATATGGGTTAGATGGTGTTGTTAAAGGATTTCTCCAGTTTTCCTCCTGCTTCTCCTTGATGAGGCTCTAAAGAAATAAGGATGGTGAGAAAATGAAAAAGATGGAGAACCTTTAGATAGTTTTGCTTGATACACATTACTACTCGCACTTGCTAGTCAGAATTTTGTTTGTTTTGACCAAATCCAGTTGCCAGGTTACATGCCCTTTTAAGCTCCATTAGTCTCTGGACGTTAACTGATTACTATTCTGAGCTTCAGGCATGCCCAGCTATTAATCCCACATTTGACAGCTGCTGTAGAAGTGGCACTTCTCCAGTCAGTGTGACAACCTTCCAGACCCCTGACATGTTGCTTGGGCTCATTCCCAACCAGGAATGACCTGGATCTGGGAGCCTGGCTTTCTAATGGCCCTCTGAGTACACAGCAGCATGGCATTTGCTGTATTTGGAGAGAAAAATGTGATCTGGTCGTCTGGACCCAAAATGTATGACTTCAGCATAAAAAGTAAGTAGGAGCTGTGACTGTCTTGGCAAGTCATGTGACGTATTAGGAATGGCTCTGTAGGGAGTTTGGTAATCATCACTAGATGTCCATGCACTGAATGCTTTGGGAAGATTTTAGTCTAGTGCTGGTCTATTCCCATATTCTGAATGCCCCCTAGTAGCTGGAGCACAATTTCTTGTTAGGTTTCATTCAGAACCAGTTCAGTTTGTGTGATCTAAGATCACAAAATTACAAGCAGGAGAAAGTGATTGATTTCCTTCAAAAATAAAGTTCTGGTTTGAAGCAAAATATTAACGCAACTTTTATCTATAATCCTTATCTGTGAATCTGTTGTACACCAAGCAGCTTAAATGTAATGCAGGCAACCACTTTTCACTAAAACCTCTCCTGTGAGACGTTGCCTGAGTAGCCTAGGCTCAGCATCTCACTCTGCCTATGCTCATGGTGTGAGGATGTGAGAACCATGGCACTGTCAGCACCATGTATACAGCAAAAAATCCAGCTTCAGATATTGCTACCCTGAGCAGCAGAATACAACAATCCTTTCTCGGTTCAGGGTCAAACCCCACAATTTAAAAAAACATGCTCAGCTGTCTATGTAGGCTGCCTTAAGTTTTTTATCAGGAAATTTCTCAAGATCATCCTAGACTTGCAAGGGTCCTTTAGTCAGTGTATTTACAGCAGCTTCCAGATTACTTCTTCATATGCTTGTGCTCTTTTATCAGCTTCACTCATTCTTAATGCTTAATATTCATGCTGAGATACCAGTACACACGAATCCACGGACTAGAAGTAAGGTTAAGACTGTGTCATTTGCTACTGTTATTGAGGCCATTTTGCCCAGACTGCTCATTTTACCAGGTCTCCTGGAGTAAAAAATTAATGATTTGAATGGTTTTCATCCTTTTTTT
>PPHD01009939.1:2386-13791 GCA_002909625.1 Bambusicola thoracicus | reverse complement strand
TTTTTTTTTTTTTTTTTTTTTTTTTTCAATTAAACCTAATTAATTTTTTGAACTAAAAGAAGGCAGAGATAGTCATGTCCTTACAGCAGAGCAACCCTGCAGTGACAGAGGAGAGATTAGCAGTCATAATCTAACAAGCTTTCCTGTCCTTTGTGTCCTTGGCTCACATCGCTATCTCCAAAAGAACCCCTGCCTCCCTTCGAACCTTCCCGCTAAAGATCTGTTCCAATTAATGCAATACAGCAACTTCTATTTATTCAGTTGAGAATTTGTCCTAACTGACAATGATAGACCAGTTAGGCCATCAATCTTGTCTTTAGCCTTGAAAAAAAAAAAAAAAAAAAGAAGAAAGAAAGAATGTCTACACTGTTGCATGGCAGTCATACCCGAAATGTATTAGCATAGCTACTGTGGGCATAGCAAGCAACATAGCTGCTGTAGTACACAGTTCAGAGGGGCTGTGAAACACACCCAGGCATTGTTAATTCCATGCATTCAGAAAATGTTCCACTTTTCTGTAGCTGCTGGAAGAGAATTAGCTAGTTAGCTCTACACTTGCTAAAGTATAACAATATAACAAACTACATGACGGGCAGAGAACCCAAGATATGCTCAGATACTCATGAACTTTCCTTAGAGTAGGAAATCTTGAAACCTATTATAAATCCAGTGGCTATTGCTGAAGTAATCAGTCTCCATAAAACAATTAAAGTCAGACAGAGGAAGTCACTTTCATGTAAGCTGTAGATCTTACTACCTATGTGTAATTTACATCTGAGTCAAGAGAGTCTGGGAGCTACAAATGCATTCTTGGCTTCACTGTGCCCTGCAAGGCATTGTTAAAGGTCTTCTGGGTGTTCCTCCACAGCGTTGTTTAGGGTGACTGAGCATTAGGGAGCATGGTTTATAGTTAGATGCATGAATAGATCTCAGACCTGCAGGGTTGCAGTTTGCAGTGCCTGCCCTGTGCTGGAATTTATAGCTCTGAATTACATGAGGGGATATAGAGTTCTGAAGGACAGGGCTCAAAGTCTATGCATTCTAACCTAGGATCGGTCAGACACTGTTAAAGCAACTGTTCTACTTTCCCCAAATGACTTGAATCTGGCAAGGAGGTTACAGCTGTCCACGCAGTCCATCCACAGTGCCTTGCTGCACATGAAATCGGGACTTTCTATGATGGAGTCTGGCAGACTTGTCTGTGTGCATGAGTGCTGGGAAATTCCTGGCTGTGCCGTCATGAAATACCTTGTAGTGAAGTGAATGTGTGTAGCCAGGGGGACACTTGAGGCATGGTGTGTATTCAGTCCTCAGAAGGCAACATGTTGAGTGGAGTCCCAGTGGGAAGTACCATAAACAGTGTCTGAGTCCCAGCACATTCCAAGGGGGAGGGAGAAGGAAAGCAACTCCGTCTACATGAAATGTCAAGATATCTGTTTGCATCTGAAGCTAGGTCAGTCCTTAAAGAATTCCTAATGTGGAGCAGGAGTTTAAACCTGTATCTGTCATCTGTGTGGAGATTCCTTTACTTTGGGCTTTAGGATACTCTGAGGCAAAATCAGCAGTTGAGTTGATATTTCTTTCAATTTTATATAATGTATTAAAGCATCCATTTATAACAGAACATAATAGTTCAGTTTATCTTGACTAAATGTTTTAAGAGTAATTTCTTATTCTTCCATTAGAGAAATGTGATTGCTTTGATCTTTCAAAAGAGGTACAGAGAGTATGTAGGTAATTTTATATTTGGGATTGATATGATAGCTGCTGAAATACTGTACTCAGTTCTACTTCATGAATAATAAGGAAATTCAGGATTTTCCCTGTAGAGCAGCTTAAGGAAGCATTTGGAGAATAATAAAAGGATTAGGAAAAAATACTACAAAGTAAGGTGCTTAGGCTGCTTTGCATATCTGATAGAAGATGGAGGGGACTTGAAGTACCTGCTTGAAGAATAAAAACTTGTTCTCAAAGTTCACCATTCTCACAGATGTTAAGAGCTGGAAGCTGAAGCTTGAAAAACATTCAACTAAAATTAAATGTTCACTTCTTACTTTGAGGGTTATTAACTACCAAAAAAAGGAATTACAGAAAGATTGTAATGGATTTTAAGTCATTAGGAACTTTAAAATGAGGATTATGCCAAAAACAATGCTTTATTGCGTTTGAGCTAGAAATTAGGTAAGGGGTCCTTTGTCTGTTATCATACAGGATGTTAGACAAGGTGATATGTAGGGTCTGTTTTGAACCTTATAACTCTATGAAATTGTATCCTTTGTAGCATCATTTGCTTTGGCTAAGTTTCAGCAAGAAATAATTCAGCTCAAGGAGTAGGAAGTGATGATTAGTTGAGTAAAACTAGCAAAGAAAACCATGAAATCTTGCTTTTTCTTTTGAGTTGTCTGAAGTCCTGTTTCTCAGGTAACAACTGACATTTATTGCAGATTTGGTGGAAATTCAGTGATCATAAGGAAAGATCTGGAACAAGTTGATCTAATTCCTTATGGAAATATAGTAGTCATCCCTGAAAAGCTCACCAGCAAGACACAGAACTAAGTAGGATCACAGTCCAAATTCTCCTTTTACCTTGGCCACAGAGCACTGTGGCGTATTACCATGGCCCTGTGAGACTGGTAGACAGTTTTACAGAGACTGTTGAATGTGTTCTGCTTTGAGATTAAATTCATCCTTCCTCTGCGTCTCTTATTTAGGGTTTTCATTTTTGATCATTGCTTACTTGATCTCGTGTGTAATCATCATCGCAAATTACTAAGTATTCTATATAAAATTTAAGCATATTGTAATTTCAGTATACTAAGATTTCACCTGAGGAGTAACCTCAATTTTTGTGAATTATAAAGACTCAGCTTAGCTCTGAGCAGACTGAAAAGAAGTATGTCTCAGTAAGAAAGTTAGTCTGTCCTTCTTTGCATAAGGAAGCTGTGACTGTTATCTGATTTTCTGATTTACTACTAGAATCATAGAAATATAGAATTATTTGTGTTAGAAAGGTCTTATGGAGCTCATAAAGTCCAGTGCCCTGGTTAGAGAAGGACACGTTAAAGAAAATTGCTCAGTATTTTGTTCAATCGAGTTCTGAATATCTATAATGATGAAGACTCTAAAACCTTCTGGACAAGTCATTCCAGTGTTTGACTAGACTCAAGGAAAAACAAAACAAAACAAAGTAAAACCACAAAATCCTTTCCTGATGATTTACTACATTTGTTATTTATTCGGCAGACCAAGCAAAATCACCATTGTTCTCTCCTAGAAGTGAGGAGGGAGCTTTCACGTTGTATCAGGATGGAGTCAGATGATGTTCCACAATATTATAATACACTGAATTTGATCTTAAAACTACAGTTCATGTTGTAAAGAACAGGAAAGAATGGCTTTGGGTTATCTGGTGCCAGTGTGATACGAAGAGTGTCTGTTGGACTTGCTGTATTTTCAGATGAAAAGTGACATATTGAATCTATAAAATACACTTCTGTATTACTGTGGATTTGCTTTCACACTGAAAAATCTATTTCTTCTGCTGATTCCACAGGTTTTTTTGTTTGTTAGTTTGTTTTATGTTGATAAAAGAATCATGGATTGCAGTTAAATAAAGCCATATACATACGCTCAGTAATAAATTCTATCCTGATATTTTCTTATAGGCTAATAACTAAACTAAACCACAAGCAGGTGGAGAAGTGAGAGAGAATGTATCTTGTTCATGATAGATTAAAGATGGAGTTGGGACAGAGGCAAGTTACCATCTTGTGTGTATTCATGAAGGACTCTCAGAAGTGTCCCATCAGTGTCCAGCTCTGGAACTGACATCAGTTCTGCTACTACAAAAGGTAAAGGAATGGAATTAACACAATTAGGTCTAAGGCAGAGTAAGGCATCATTTTGATTTTTATCCTACATATTTATATGAATTTTATCGAGGCTTGATAATGACTGGAGTGCTTTACTGTAATATCTATTCAGTGGGTGGTTATAAGTGCTGGCACAGTATTCCAATGAACATTTTCATTTGTTGAAAATGCAAATAAATAAATAGGGAGTCTCTTGAGAAGTGCTTTGCGTTCCTTAAAAGCTCTGGCTTAGAAAAGAGATCATAAGGAGGTGTGAAAATTTAACACTGAGGTCTTAATTCTGCCGTCGTTTCCAAGCCCACACCACCTGTTCCCGGCAGCAAGCACTGCACCCTGGAGAACAGGAACAGAACGGGAATTAATGGAGCACCGCAGATCCGCACCAAGCAAGGAACACATCGATGTGCCTAGCACACTAATGGCACCACATAAATAAGTAACAATGATACCATCTCCCGAGGGGAGAGGGCTGGTGTGATAAATAAAGGGCAAAATCCTGGCCTTTTACAGCCAATGCCAGACTTTTCCTTGACATCAGCCAGACCTGAATTTTACCATAGCAGGATTTATTTCAGTGTTGACTTTCTCCTCAGTAACCATGTGCTATTCTGAGAAAGCATCCTTGATAGTCAGAACAGGGAACGTTTACTCACTTGAATAGACCCATTGATTTAATGCCCTAGGTTGCTACAGGGAATGTAATGTTAAAGGCAGCTGTGTGGCTTTAAATTCCAGTAGCATATTTCGACAGGTTTCAAGGAGCTGAAAGCAAAATTTCTTAAAGCAAAACAATATATACTGTGATGATAGAATTCCACCGTGGGGGCCTCCAAGTTAAACACACCACAAACATGGAAAAGAGGGAATCTTAGGGGAAGGCTTCAGTGCAGTTGGACCCAGTTCTTGAAGCTCTTCACTCATTATAAAGAAATAGATTAGGATTTGATCAACTACCCACATAAATCCAGAGCAAAAATGTTCATCAGAATCATCATGCTTAATGAAAACTGAGTTGCCATAACCAGGCAGGAGTATTTAAAACAAAGCGATGGCTAATCTTACATCTATCTTTCATTTCCCTACCAAATGACCTAGCTTTTCCTAACCTAAAATAACTGGGAGTTTTCTGATCTATAACAAGATGCTATAACCACCTTGTTGCCATAACAGAGGGAGCAGGGTGTGAGAAAATATCATCAGTAGTATAAATTTAAGATCATATAATGTGTAAAACTAATGACTATAATATAATTCTCTCACTTGAAATTATTGCAATATAAATTAAATGCATGTACTGAGGTTCCAGAGAAGTAAAAATCTATCTACTGTTGGAAAAAAAAAAGTCAAAATACATGTATAATGAGCTTCATTTGCATAATTCATTGATCCCAGTAGCTGTAGATATAACCTGAGGCAACCCTCTGGAATTGCTGGATGCAAAACAGGATTTGGAGAGGTTCTGGTTCAAAAAGAAGTTTTGAAAAGACACAGATTTGTCAGTGGAAAAAGACTTATTTCCAGCCCAACAGCATGATCCTCATGGTCCCAGCTTGTTCATATGGCTGTGGCTCTGATGCACGAGACCTCAGTGAAGGCACCAAAGGCTCAGAGGACTGCAAAGGCTGGACCAGAGATGGGAACTGCAATACATCTGTGGGACAAACTGAAGCCCAGGAAAGAAGACAGACCTCCAGATCAGCATGGATAAAATGATGCAGCCACAGAGTTTGTTGTAAAGAGCATCAGAGTTAAAGGAACTATTATCATGTTTGTGAATGGGGGTTCTATTTCATTCTCAGCCTCGGATGGACTGTGGCACTCTGCTTTCCCCAATTAATGACTGCTCCTCCTCCTGAAGGAAGATTTCCTTGTTTGTGTACAGTCTCAGAATGCTGGTGAAGGAAATCCCAGTTTTTAAGGGAAGCAAGAGATGTCCTGTTTTAGTTTTCCCAGTTTCCCCAGTTTCTAGCTGAGACAAATAAAATTATTTGTCATGAGAGACTTTATACAGATCAAATACGTCCCATTAGCTGCTGTTAACTACCTGACAAAAGGTTGTATGCTACCATAAGCAATATTAATCATTTCTAACCAACCTGTAAACCACCTTATATTTCCATTGCACAACAAAAAAATATTTTAGGCCCTAGTTTTCTACAGAAGATAAATTTCTGTGTGAAAATTTTATTGTAAATTTAGACATCAATAAACCAATGCAACAGCTTTCATGTACTGTCATATTTATAAAGAAAAGCAGATGATCTGAAAAATTCTGATAAGAATTTCTGTTGAAAATCAGGATTCTTCTGAAGCTCTCATCCTATGCTACACTGAATTATAGATATACATAAAACTTACAAGAGATTTAACATATTATCTTCACAGTATGTATAATAAGCTGTATTTTAAGCAACAGTGTAAAAAGAGGAATATTCACAATACATCATTGACTTTTTCAAGATAGGAGCAAGAATTAACGCAAAGTACTTCAAAGCTAACTTAGGAATAATCTGTGAAGACATGACTCTTGGATTCTTGAAAAAACATTCCTGTAATATAATATCCTATCCCTGAGAATACCTTTTCTTAAAATCCATCTTTGTCTTAGTTTTCACAGCCCCTTACATCCTGAAGTACTTTGCTGAAGGAATGATATGGTTTACAGTGTTATATAGCTGAGTACATCGTAAAAACATATCTGCCCTTCTTAATGAAGTAACTTTATTTAACATAGAGAAAGTGAGCACTAAATTTTAATGTATTAGAGCATAAAACAAGCATGGTCTTGGTTTTTGGTTCAAAAGCCTTTTGGGGAAATATGCTGTCTCCAACAACAACCGCCTTAGGCATGCACTACTGTTTATGTGAGAAGCCAATAAAATACCTGACCAAATGATTATCGCTGTAAAAAACAAACAAACAAACAAAAAACCCAACCTCATCTAAGAAAACTATCCAGCTGATTATATTTGTTCTTATAAAAATTCAAGTCAGTATTCACACAAATATGAAAAGCAAAAAAAAATCAACAATGCATCTTATGTAAATTGTCTTTATTCAAAAATACTGCACTTTCCTTGGAAGAGACTGCCTCAGGCCTGTATACAGCTGGGGCAGCCACATTCAAGAGTTGTGCTCTGCAGAGGAGTCCATTCCTTTTCAGCACCTACATCATGCTAAAACTACTGTGTTTAGTAAATGTCTCTCAGATTTAGATGGGATGTTCTTTACGTAAGTTGCTCTGAAAGTAATGCCTCCTATTTAGTTCCATGGGAATAAGCACAGATACAAAGAGCACAGTAACACTATTTGCTAGTGAAAGTTCTCAGCTACGAAACACCATATTTCTATCTATGCATTTTCACCAGCCATGAACAAGAGTCTCCGTGGCACACTTGAGAAAACTTGCACCAGCAGAAGTTGCCACTGCTGAAACACCACCACTGCCTCACTGCGCTCTCTCCTTCACTTAGTCTCCACAAGTGTTCAGCAAACACTGATGAATGTCAGTGGGCACCGTTTTTTCTGCATGGAGGAATTCAGTGACACACCTTTGGTTCATACGCACTTCCATGTCAGACGTCATTTTGTCAGACTGCTCCTCTGCTGCCATCTGTCACACGGCAACAGCATGTAATGGAATATTGGTGGGAAGGTTCATCCTCTACTGCCAAAGCACCAACAACTGCATCTAACATTGTGGGCCAACATAATAAAATAGGAGGCCTTACTTTTGGTGCAGCACGCATAGATGTGCATGTTATTTCTTATTTATTTTCCTTGAAAATTTAAGCTCTTTTCAAATATATCTATATATGTATTTTTTTTTGACAAAAATACTCAATTTACATCTTTATCTTTCCTTAAAATTAATTTCTGAGAAAGTTTTCAACATCACCCACAAAAATTATCATTAAGTTGAAATGCTAAAACCCACTGAAACGGGCAGGGGTCAAATTTGTCTCCGGATATGTTTATCTTGTTCTCTGTAGTTTAAAAACGACAACTCTACATCAGCTTCCAGCAGCTTCTGCTCAGTGCATATTCAGAAGCTCATTTTCGGAAGCATAAAAATTTGAAACATGTATCTTAAAAAATGAAAGCACGTGTGGTGCAAAATCTGAACCTGTCACAGGAACGAGATAAATAGCTTAAATGGGCCAGATCTAGCCAATGAACAGAGTGTTTGACATCAGTGATTTATACTATTTCCCTTTCATGTTATAATAATTGTCACAAACTGAATTTATGTTGTGCCATTTCCTGTTCTAGCTGAAATCTTTGCTTCAAGAAAAAAGGTTTCAGAACTTTAATGCCTCTACTGTTCTTGGAAAGATAACAGTAAGTGGGACTATTTTATGATTTCATTGCTTGGTTATTCATGTTCTTTCTTTCTATAGCCTTCAGGGAGAACTAGAAGGAAGGGGCGAGACAAAGAATTGGCTTCCCATTGAAAACACAAAGAATTGGATTGTTGCTGCTGAAGGCAAAAAGCAAGGAGGGAAAAACGATGCTCCCAAAATTACCCCATAACAGGAAACCCTATAAATGTCTCCCATCCTTCTGCTAGATCTGCATCAATTTGCAGTGTGAGCAGCAGAAAGGGCAGATGTTGGATCAAAGAGGAAACATTTACCTAAACAAAGAAAAAGCACTCTCCCAGCTTCTTTATTCCCAGTGCATGCCAGATTGCACATAGCCATTACTCGCTAAAAGAAAGGCAGAAGATTTCTATTAAGCATAGTGTTGCTTGATATCAGCAGAAGCAAATAGACAGTGAGCATGAGGAGGGAAATGAATGCCTGACGGGAATTCAGTCCGGAAGCCAGCAAGATATCATTAAGAATGTGTATGTTTCATTGCAGTATCTAATGTGATAATACTGCCTTTATTGACATGTTGTGAGCCTTTCAGCTCTAAAGTGGAATTCTCTCTACTGTAGTGCACATTTCTGGGAATGAAATGCATTGGCTCATAAAACTCAGCAGTATGCTGAAACAAACAGTAAATAAGATTTCCTAGATGCTCTCTTGTCACTATAGCAGGAAAGAACTATCATAGTGAATTTACTATGTATTCTGTGGATTTGAATTAAAGCAGAGGCTTACCCTAGCCATCATTAACGTGTAATGCTTAATTAATAAAATCATAAAATCCCAGCAAGAAATGCAACTATTATGCATTCAAACAGGAATTGGGCTTCTAGGCCACCTATTTCTCCCCTTGCAGGGAAGCATACATTTCCTTCCAAAACAAGTCACAGTGACATCTCCAGCAGTATCTTTATCTAGATTAGACCAGGAAAGTGAGAAAGTCCCCCATAGCCTTTAAACAGCACATTTCACTGCATATCTTAATTTTTTTTCCACAATGTAAGCAGGAATTGGGCATTTATGACAGTGATGGTGAGGACAAGCCACTGCAGAAAAGTCAAAGTCATGTGCCCACAGGGGCACTCTGGCACAGTTTCTCTCTCAAAAGAGCATTCCAGGACTGGGGATGTCCAGGGACACAGGGGCAGGAAAGCAGGTGAGCTTTGGGTGCACCCAGTCTGCTCCCATCTGCAGAGCTAAGGTGCTGCCAGGACCAATGCTAATGAAACAATCACCTCCAAATCTGCTTCCCTGCCCTCCATGTCTGCCTCCAGAGGAAGGCATCTTTCTAACAGCCTATCCTCCTTCACCTGAATGAAGGGAGAAGAGAGACTGGTGGCTTTCTGGCAGGGGTTTCCCAGGCAGCAATACGTGCTGCAGTTGGAAATCTACGCGGGAAACACTGACTCCATCAGCTGTGCTCTGCAGAGCTGCTCTACATATGGGTAGTAAATCGGATGCTTTAGGAGGACTTCAGATTTACTACGTGGTGAAGCCCATCTGCTTAGTGCATACATGGCATGTGTAATGTGTCCCATATACACACCTATAGCCAATCTGCCTGTAGCGACCATTCCTCTGGAATTTAGGGGATGCTCAAAAAGAAAGCTGGTTTGATTTCTGTTGCTCCAGGGGAGCTGCTGAACATATGGAAACACAGGATTGATGGACCAAGTTAAATACCACCAACAGAAAACTTCCAGCAATATGTGTTCTGTGGGGCCCTAATGAATGGATACATTACAGTATTTCTAACCATAAAAGTTTCTATTTTCTTACAGTTTCTTTTGACTTCTCACAGTTTAGGAAACAGAGATCAGTGAATCATGGTCTTCAATCTTTTATCTCTGAGAATATGAGAGGAACGCTGAAAAGACAGAAGGAAATTTATAAAGCCAAGACTTTCTACCCCGCACCTCTACAAAAAGACCACGTTGTGACTGCTGTTTGATAGTGGCGCAGCTTAGCCCTAAAATCACAGTGCTATATTTATGTGAACGCTTCCACATATCTTACTCTTTTGATCCCCATTTGTTCGTAAAGTTTCCACAGCTTACTTCAGAAAATGCTCAAAGCTCCTTTTCTGACTGTTCTCCTGACCTTTTATTTTTATTTTATTTTTTTTAAATCTCAGCTGCACTGTGAATATGAGCAGAAGCAGCAGAATCAGACCTGGTTGGATTCTGCCTACACACTCCAGTTTCAGGCACTGACAAATCTAGACACTTCTACCGGAATTTCTTCAGAATGATACTGGAACAGAGGCAGGATACATAGGTCAGAATTTTAAAGCTCAGCTACCATTTAGTCAGTGAAGCTAATGTCATCTTTTCAGTGAGAGTAAGCTGCTAGGCATTATTTCTATCAAGATTGTACTGAAAAGCTTTCATGGCCTTAATGCTGCTCCAGAGGAATATCACTGCAGAGAAAGGCTCCTCTGCTCTTGCACAAAGTTAAAAACTTCCCTCACTTCCAAATGCACAGCTAAATAAAATTTCTAGCTTTTCAGACACATTAACAGCTCACAGCAAGGAAAATGAAATCTTATTGCTGAATCCTTACCCGACACAGCTCATTTTTATAGCTAGTTGAGACATCCATGCAAGGCAGAATTGTACGAGATCTGTTCAACTCTGTTCTCCCTTCCAGCCAAAGCGAAACTGGTGTTGCTGTTCTCTGAGGATGCAAAGCAGAGTTGAGAAAGGCCATTTGGGATTATGCTCACTTGAAATACGGTGACTGGAACAACCTTTTACCTGCTTTGTGCCTTCCAGTTTGGACAAACAGCTCGATTTTTTTAAAGCTTGTAATATAACCTCCTCATTATCACATTTGTTGAAACAGATGGGAAAACATTTGGAGGCACTGCTTAGAAAGCGGTGGTTTCTACAAAAAGAAAGTTGTATTTAAACACTGTTATTCAAGTTGTTGGGAAGGCAACAATGTCAGCTTCCCAAATCTGATACATTTGCATAATTTGTCTTTTGTTCTTCTGTTTTCTGCTTGCTGTTCACATTCCCTCCCAGCCCTCTGCAAACTCCCTATGCAGGATGCTTCAGATAATAAGACTCACATACTGAAGTTCATGCATTTCACAAACCAGTTGTAACTCCCAATATCCATTTTACAAGCTGTAGTTTACTTTTTTTTTTTTTTTTTT
>PPHD01009938.1:1007-20134 GCA_002909625.1 Bambusicola thoracicus | reverse complement strand
TTAACATCATTGTAAATTATAGCTCAAAAACCTGTCATCTGGTAGAACTTTTTCTCTGCAAAATTAGGCTCCAAGGAACAACTCTGAACTGCTGTAGGACAAAAGGCTTAGCTGACCAGGAAGGATATAAAGACCTATATGGGACTACAAACGAAACCTCTAGCTAATTAAAAACTCTCATTTTAAAGGAATCTCATCTTCCTTTCTAAACACAATTAATCTGAAGACAACCTTCAGAGATGACTAAAAGACAAAATAAAATTTTAGCTCTAATTGCTCCTCTACCAAACTCAACTGTTCATTGCCCAGGACCATCACACTCATGCTGTAGAGCATGGATACCTTTTATGTCATCTCCATCTTCAACAATGAAATGAAAATGAAGTATAGGCCTGTTTTTTATGGGACCTGGAGAGAAATTTTGTGACATCCACTTGTTCTACATCTGCAGTAAAGTTAAAAATAAGAATTGTCTCAAAGAAACCTGTGATGAAAAGGGAGTGGGGACACTGAACTCTTTGTTATTTAGTCAGTTTTGGATGGGATATTCTTAAAACAAGAACTAGACTTCCTCATCTGAAGCCTCTAGAGGAGTTCATGAAGACTTAATCAGATAAGTGGGTCCTTTCTCTGCAGGTTTCTCTGCCTGGCTGATGAAGTTCAAGACCTGTTGGCAATGGATGAAGTACCAATTGGCTCCTCTCTGGGTGCAGATTTCAGTACATGCATCTTTAATTAGTTACTCCTGCCAGGTTTCAGTCGGAGCATCAAGTCTGACGTCTCCAGACAGATGAGTTTTTCCAACTGAGGACAGCAGGTGTGCAGACTGTACTGCACAGACAAGACAGAAATGGGACTGACTTGCACTGATCCTGGCTGAGCGCAGCAACATAAACCAGGGACAACTCTGTAAGGGGTTCTGGTAGTTAAACTGAATTATGAAGAGGGGAAGTAAGCAGAGAAAAAGCTGGAAATGCTTTGAAATGAGTCTTCAGCCTATGCTCATCACAAATGTATTATTAATTATCAAATGTATAACCAAGCACAGATACAAGTTTGGTGGAGAATGGCTTAAGAGCAGTCCTGAGGAGAAGGATTTGGAAGTGTCAGTTGATGAAAGACCCAACATGAGCGAGTGATTTGTGCTTGCAGGACAAAAGGCCAACCGTATTCTGGGTTGCATCAAGAGAAGTGTGACCAGCAGGTTGAGGGAGGTGATTCTGCCCCTCTACTCTGATCTTGTGAGACAGTAGTACTGTGTTCAGTTCTTGGGTTCCCAACATAAGAAGGACATGGTGCTGTTGCAGCAGGTCCAGAGGAGGGCCATAAGGATGATCAGAGGACTGGAGCACCTACCCTACAAGGACAGGCTGAGAGAATTGGAGCTCTTCAGCCTGGAGAAGAGAAAACGCTGGGGGGACCTTATAGTGGCCATCCAGTAGTTCCAGAGGGCCTACAGAAAAGATGGGGAGGGACTATTTATAAAGGCATGTAGCAACAGGATGAGGGGAAATGGCTTTAAACAGGAAGAGGATAGATTTAGACTAGATATTAGGAAGAAGTTCTTTACTGTGAAGGTGTTGTGACACTGGAACACGTTGTCCAGATATGTTATGGATAACCCTCCCTGGAAGCCTTCAAGGCCAGGCTGGATGGGGCTCTGAGCAACCTGGTCTAGTGTGAGGTGCCCCTGCCTATAGTGTTGGTGTTGGTACCAGATAACCCTAAAGATCCCTTCTAACCCAAACCAGTCTATGATTCTATGATTCTATGATTCTATGATCCTAAGTACATTCACGAAGATTATTTGGAAGGGAAGCCTACATGACCATAAAAAGAAGTTGTCTAAAGACTCATGGTTTTCAAAAGGTTGACTGTTGATTTTGTTAACTTACTGTAGTATATTTTGACTTACTGTTATGACAGACAGAACTGGAAGCTCCTACCTCAATATATGAACCTCAACAGGGATAAGTTATCCCAGATTCTGTGAAATTAATGAGAATGGCTTGCTAATGACTTGCTTGTGATTGGATTTTTCTGATGTCTAATAAAGGGCAAGATCAATTAGCTATTTCTTCAGCGAAAGCACTAATAGTGCCTTTTCCTCACCATTCTGTTTCCAAAGTTCAAGTTAGAACAGAGTATATTTTAGTCTTTTCCTCCCATTGCCTAATTTAACTGAAATCATCTGAGTTTGAAAGCACTTCTGAAGAACAGACAGTCTGTGATCATATAATCTTCCTTCACCAGAAGCTTAGCTAACAATTTCAGGTAAAGTCCAGGGCTGCTTAGGGATTTCTATGGCATAGTGATGCCATTTGCCTAGTGAGCTGATGGAGATAATGAAATTCTCATGGTCAGTTCTCTGCTGAGCTATCAGGCTATGCTTCACCAACATCTCCTCCCCAGGGTCTGACCACAATTCCCATTTCAGATCCTGCCTGTATGCATAAGAAAACACTCTCCTACCATGTTTTGAAGTGTCTGGTGAACAATAAGAAATTTCATAGCCTCACTAGAAAAGGAACTGGGTTCTAAACCCAATTGACATATTCAACTGAGGATAAAAGGAAAACTGAGGTAAGCAATTTGTTCAAGGAACAAAGAAAAACTGTAGCATAAAACTACCTTTATCTCCCACGTGTCAACATACTATTTTTTGTCATAATCCATCTCCCATGTTACGGTTTACATCATTCATTTCCCAGCAGAACCATCTCCACCATGTGAAGAAAATTTCAGTTTCTTCCCTGTGCATCTTGTAGACGCAGACTCAACCCCATACAGCCACCAAGTCAATCGCCTGCAGAATAGAGAAGACAACCTTCCCAAATCCCATATCCCTGTTTATACTTGACACTAGTTTTCTTTCCCCTTTATTTATTTCCTGCACTCAATGTGCAGTGAACCTTTCCAGGTTCATTCATTCCTTTCACTTTGGCAGCATGTCACTATGGGGACAATCTAGTGAGGATGAGATGGAAATAATATTACACTACTGAGCTGATAATACCCAACTTTAATATCTCTTAGCAGCATCCCCATTGTGCTATGTCAGTGAAACAGATCAGAAGTGTAGGTCTCTAGTGTAAACCAAAAGGAAGAGGGGAAATACCTCTTTTATGAAAATTAAACTTTTCATACATCAGCAACAGGAGCTGAAGGGACAGCAGAACTGCAAGGGAACAGACCAGCTATCTTTCAAGTAATGCCTCTGAGCAGATAGCTAATAAACATGTGTATTTAACTCCAAGCACTTTTTTTCTCTCATCTCCTTGTCTTGTCTTTTCCCACTAATATACTAGTTTAGTTATATATAGCTCATTTTAGTGACATCATAACCATTCCATTGGTCATTATCCTGTTACTTAAACAGATTTACTGTCTGTGAGTTTGAATAATAATAAAAAAAAGGATGAAAGAGGGATGTTCAAGGAGCCATAAGAAAAGATGTTCAAGAAGTGTGGTTTCCTGCTTATGGCAACACTAAGAAGCTCTGCAAGTAGCTCTCTAACTCATATCGGTAAGTCTGTCTTGTATTTAAGACACAGAGCAAGGAGAAGGGACAACCTGCATATTGTTTTTGCTCCTTCCATTTTTTTTTTAGCTTTCTGACCTTGGAGAATTGTTTACCTTATCAGTTTCTGCATGTTTCTGTATCTCCAGCTTTCACGTGAGAGAGCATCTTCTGATCTTTGATGACTAGGTGGATGTGTACAAGCTTAACATATTCATTCGTTTGATTCTGTTGGTATGGCAGCAGCAGAGAACGCAGTTCAACAGTTGACTCTGATAGACCCTGATCACGGGTCATATTTAATCCTCTGAATGTCAATATTTCATCTGAGGATGAGGATGGAGTCAGATAGGATATTTCTAATTCATTAAATATCCTCTGCTGCCTCAGCAAGCAGCTCATCAAGAGAGTCATTAACAGCATGAAATTTTTAAATGTGTGTTTACAAATGATACTAAAAGGAGGATGCCTGGAAGAGACTTTCAGCTCTTTCAGGTGAATTTCAATGACCTCCTCAGCTATGGATAAAAGGCAGAAGGTTGAAGAGGTCAAGTCTGAAATGAATCGACTTCTGTTTAACTCTTCATGCCCTGATGATGATGACTACTTTCTTTTTGCCTTTCTAAAATACCTTTGGTTGATAGACACAACTTAATCCACTAGTGGAACCCCTTGCTGGTTTGTGTGCCACTGCCACCTATAACTGAAGACTGTAATCTGTGCATGTGAAAATCAGAGTTCAAAGAAGAATTTAAATCTTATATCTATGTTTCTACAACTGTCTCACACTTATTTCTAGAAGAGCAGTGAGTGAGATGGTCCTGTATGCTATTTTGCAAGCCTGGTGAAAAGTATGAATGAGAGCTGTGTTAAGACAGAATAATTTACCAGATAGAAAAAGCCCAAGGAAAGAAAACAAAAAATAAAGTTTTTAATGGGTTTCTGAACTTTCTGAGAGGCTGCAGACACAGCATCCTAGTTTTTGAGATCTATGCACTGATGAGTTTCCCCTTTTTCTTTTGCTGCTAACTTCCTCATGCAGCCGAAATACAAGTGGTCCCTCGGCACTGATTTATATTATTTTTAGAGATGTGCAGGCAGCAACGGTTTTAGGCACTCAAAGCTTAATAGTATTTTTACTTTAAAGAAGAAAGAGAGAGAGAGATAAAGTGATCTTTCCGAGAAGATTGGAGCAGGAGGAGGTGACTGATAAAAGTTGGGACTGATGGATTCAGCACTGTACCCTAATTAGACAGGAGCCTGGCACTTGCAGTGGGATTTTAGGGAAGTTCTGTACTGGTAAAGCTCTCCTATGAAGAAAAGAGGAAATAAATTCAGCAACTCTTAAAACCACCATGGTCTAAAATCTGTCCAGCTTTATGAGAAACTTCAAATTTAAATGATCCTGACTTCAAACTATATTTGAACAAATCCTAAATGACATGTTCCAAGCTAAAAAACAGCTGTTCTGGAGAGTTAGGTACTGGAACAGCATTCAGGTTGCCTGAGTCTTCTGATCAGTTCTGCCCCAAATATTCAAAATGACAAAGGGCAGGGCACATTATTTAACTCACACCTGTTGAAAGGACATATTCTATTGTCTTGTTTCTTCAGACAACACCAACTTTGGGAATGTGATGGAGTGGTGCTCCCCAGACATGTGAGTCCCTGATCTCATGCTCTTCTAAAGCATAAGAACTCAGAAGCAATTGAGTACTGACATATCTTCATCAGACCACTGGGAGTAGATTCATCAGTTCAAATTTAGTCATCTATAGTATTGGCATGTAAATCTGAGATAGTCATCTAGGTCATCTTCACAGCCCACAATGAGAAACAGTCAATTCTAGAGTACGATCCATTTAATTCAAATATGCAGGTCAGGAGAATCACTCTTTGGAAATGCCTTTTTCTCTCCACTGACTGTGTATAGAGTACAGGCAATTAGGTCAGATGTGTATTTGTCACATGCGTTTATCAACGAATCACAAGCTGGGAACTCGAAGGCACCCTTCTGGAAGCATCTAGAGTTTATTCATGTTCCCACACCTGGCTAATGGCTAGTTCTGAACTATGGGATCCTTTTAATTTGTACAGATGCCCAAGAGCTCAGTTTTTGCCGTGATCTGTTAGAACTCAGGGGGTTGGATCAGGAATAAGATGAGTACTGATGAAACAAAGTACATTTCTGCATCCTTTTAGGCAACAACTTTTAACTTACTTTGCAGGATAAAATGAAAGCAACCCACCTCTCCCAAAATGTGAGTTATTCTGTCTGTAAGGGAAGAAATGCACTCTGCTTTCTTATGAATTCCTGATTCAAGTGTGAATGAGGAAGTGCACTCCTTACTATCTGCTAAGGAGTCTAATTCAAAAAGGAAGGTATCAAAATAAACATGTTCCTCAATTTTTGGGTGCCTAGCTTCATAAATTAGTGAGAACTTCACATTTAACTGAGCATGTCCAACAAGTTCAAAGGTTACATAGGTGATAAGGCAGAAAGGAAGACAAGCAGGCAGTGGGAAAACAATTTCTTAAGAAGATAGACTGGAGGGGAAAACAAAGAAAGAAAGAAAGAAAGATAATCAAGAACCCAGTCCGGAAACCACCCCACTGTCACAAAGGAAACCATTCATTTACATTCTCAAGGAACCCAACAGCAGCTGGAGGTGTCTGGGCACTGCCATTCCACAGATGATGTCAGGCCTGCAGAAGATTTTTCAATTAATCTCTCTTGACCCTATGCCTTGAAACCTCATTCCTATTTTTAATAACCCCATTCTGTTGGATGACCTTGAGACCCAGTGACCAATAATGCCCATTTAAGTAACTGCAGGGGTGTCAGTAAGTATGCGAGGAGAATTTGCAAGGGGCTCATTATATAGACTCTCTCACTCTTTCTTGTCCATAGTCTGATAGCTGGGACAGAGAATGCCTAATGCTACTAAACTAATAAAATGCTCTAAAAAAACATTTTGTGTGTAGACTTATACAGAATTAGGAGGAAAAAAAAAAAAAATAACTGTGTGTACCAAGAACATCAAGAAAACCACTGAAAATTTTAGGTTTCCTAAGAAAATGTAAGAACAGCTTAAGTTTGAACCAGCTATCCTTTTAGCAAAAATCTCAGGATTGGAGAGACCGGATTAAAACAGATGGGATTAAGCCAAAAGAAGAATGAATGATAAACTGGGCTGGTTGTGAGGATACCCACTGCAAGTGAAAAGAAAACTTTCTTCCTAATATCACTATTCTTGAGGTTCTTAAAGATAAGAGCTGAAGAGCCTGTGAGAGAATATACAGGATTTGCGTGGGTGATGTTAGATTTAATGCTATTAATCAGGACGTAAAAACTGTCATCCTGGGTCAGACTAAAAGTCTGTAACAAAATAACCTGTTTCTGACAGTGACCTGTAACAGATGTTTGGCGAAAGTGTAAAAAGCCTTGGCAATTACAGCATGATCTTTCCCCTGGCTGTACCCTCATGCCTGCAATCAGCAGTTTAGAAACTTCCCAGGTTTTCGTTTCTGAACCTTTTGGAAGGTTTGTACTTTAAAAGTTACTAAGTCCATCAGGAAAGTCTGAGACTTCATGCATTACTGATCTTTGACTAAAACCATCTTTAGCATACAGGAAGAGTGTGTTGCGTTTCTCTGGGTATTCTCTGCAATGTTGTTCAAGCTCCTTGCCCATTAGATCACATCAAAATGCCTGAGCCTAGCAAAATACGTGCTGAAAAGCAGGATGCAGTACTTGAAAAAGGAGGTTTCAGGGCTCTGTGCATGTTCATAAATTATAATAAACCTTGTTCATCAAGCATCTCTTGAAAAAACTCTTGTCCATATAATTGTCCTTGTACTGCTCTCTCTGGGTCATTGGCTACCAAGGCGGTCAATGCACTCTGCCCTAGCAGCATTTCACAGAACTGATCCTAAGCAGTGATGAAAGGAAAGCAGAAGGGCAAAGCACCAGCGGAACAAAGAAGATAAGGCCCACAGAAATCCATCAAATTTTAAAATGCATCAGATGCACTAACATCTCAGAGGAGACTCAGATAAGGACACAAGTAACTCTTCTTATATATTCCTTTGAGGCTGAACTTTGACGCACAGCCTCACCAGCTCTCCAACAGGTCTGCTCACCTCTTTGTTCATTCGAGAGCCTTTCTCCTTTAATGGAGAGATTTCATTTTGCTGAGCTCTACTGATTATTAAAAAATAAGAACTGAAGTCCGAATGTTTCTGCGTGCATTTTCCTGCCAGTCATACAAATCTTAATTGCCTTTGTTTGCTCTTATCACTTTAGCTTCATTCAGGACAGACCCTTTGTGAGTTACCAAAACAATCTTGCCTCTGCTGTGTTCAAGCATTGTCTCTATATTCTGTACTTTTTTTACATCAGGAAATGCCTTCCTTTCTTCTCATCTACCCCAATTAGTTTCTATTATAGTATATTTTCTTTCCGTTCCTTATAACTTTTAATTCCCCTTTCTCTTTAATTCACTGGCTCTGTACTAGTGTAGCTTAACTCTCAGGAAGTATTCTGGGACGTGCTTGATTAAAAAAGATAAAGGAGATTAAATTCAAGCAGTCCTGTATTTTTATCTTTCCGCCAGCAGTACCATATCTGTAATAACTGAACTATTTATATGTTTAGTATTGTAACATTAGTTTTGTCTCAGACTAAATTTTCTGCGTTCATTGATTTAAACTTCAGAGAGAGACAATTTTAAGAAGGATCAAAAGAAGATTTTTCTTCATTTTAAAAATATATTTTAATACACTCATCATTTATATAGCCCATCTCCTGTATTTTTAACAATTTAGAATAAATTTCTATGAAAATGACAAGACTTTTGTTTTTCAGTGTAACACCTGTAGTATTTGGATCCTGCATCTGTTTTATTTATTTATTTATTTTTCCAAGTAGTTTTTCAGATACTGACGAATTCGCTGATTTACAGAAATGGACATTTCAGGAAAAAAAATACTGTGAGTCCTCAGTAATTACCAGTTTAACCCTCCGATAATACCCGTTCTCCTTAAATGAAAATCAAAATGTAACTAATTTTATTTGCATTTCATTCTGTAAATGTAGAAGCTTTTATTTCTTTCACCTTCAAAGATCTCTGCAGCTCTTTAAACACAACCCTAAAAAATTTCAGCCTTCCACCTGGATTTCTGAGTCCATCTTCTCTTTCCTTCAAGTCATATGCCTGACTTATTTGTAAAAACTTCCAATAAACATAAATCTGACTGTCAACCTAATATGCTGGAATCAAAAGCTATTATTGACTTTGCCATATTGATCAGCGGTGGCCCAAGCCCCGTAATAGATTACAGTGTTTCTCTCTGAATGCAGCTACTCAGCTGCTCTCTCTCAGCATTAAATGAATGTTCCTCTGTCAGGAAGTGTTAAAATGACCTGGTTCAGAGCCACCTGCTCCAGGCCTTGGCCTCTCATGGATTACACGCAACGTGCTTCTCAAAGCCATGGAAATGCTAAAGAAGCAGGTCACTACTTTTCTTTAGAGGTGAATCTCATGTGCTTTGTTGTTGTTGTTGTTGTTGTTGTTTTGTTCCTTTTGTTTGTTTGTTTTTTGTTTTTAATCTTCAGCAAACTGTGTTTTGCCTGATCTTAAGAATGTGTCCACCCCCTTTCTTACGGTGTGCCTCATCAGTGTTAGTGCACTTCTGCTCTTCCACTCTGCCATGTGTGCTATATCCTCACCTTATAGACTGAGAATGGAGCAATGGGGAGGCTAATTGACTTGTTACACGTTTGTCATGAGGAAGCTCATGAATAAGAGAGGGTTTGAAGCCACCACCTTCATGTCAACAGTATGAGTATGAAACACTGACTAGACCCCTTCTCTCCTTATATTCTTCAAACCAACTCTCTCCTGGTTTGAAATTCCAAGACAGTTTCTAGGAGAAAAAAAAAAAAAGACATCTCTTCATCTGCTTGAAAAGTGTGTCAGGATGGCTTTTTCATGACATCCAACTCAGCATGTAGCAAACCTGAGAAATACTATCTCATGCCTAGAGGTGACATATACTTCAGCAGGCTGTGTAACCATGGTCATTTCTGACCTAAGTGGAGGTGTTAACCCTACCAACCCTGGGAACCACAATGACACCCTCCAACAAGAAATAGCAGACACCATCTGGAAGGCAGCCTCTCTGCTTTGTGCTGCTCTGGGATGGGATTTAGGCCAATGATCAATCCGGCTAAGTTCCTAGTGGAAGCAACCTTTCATTAGAGTACAAGTATTCAGAAAATGGAAACAGAAAATTCTGCTATTTCTACAGCTGACCTCCTCTAGAAGCCAAATGTAAAACAAAACAACAACAACAACAACAACAACAACAACAACAAAAAAAAATAGATGCAACAATTCTGCTTTGTGGAAATACCCAATTCAGAAATGTTTAAATACAGAAATGTCTAAGGAAAATTTACACTCGTCTCTTAAACAAAAAGACATAATCTATACTGAACAGTCAGTCACAAAAGAAGTGTTTCAATATTATCTTTTTGCAGGAAAAATTATGTGTAATGTTCAAGTAAAATGAACACATAAATGCTGTTTTCAGTGAAGCCCTGTATCTTTCACAGGTAGTTATTCGAAGTGTGTATGGAATATTTCCACTGGATTTAATCAAAAGAAAACCAAGAGATTAAAGACTGTCTGAGGGATCCACTCATGACTGCTCACCGTAAGAGAGAGCAGGCAGATCAGAAGCAAGGTGTGCACAGAAGCTATGCAGAGGAAAGCTAGCACTGCTCACCCCTGAGCAGTTATCCCACAGCCAACATTTCCAGATCTATTAATCAACTGCCCTCCATTCAAACCCGGAGAAAACAAAACCAGGCTGTGAAGCAAACAATGGACACAGGTACTGAAATGAAAAAAGGTATGGAGAAACATGAGAATTTTAGAGCAGGTGGCATCAAATCCTTCCTGAGCAAGTCAAGGGCTCGGCGTCCCCAAAGCAACTCATCAGAGAGCTCCCCAAAGCAATCTCTTACACACTCTTCTGTAGTATGTAAATTTATTGAAATACAGTCCCCTTTGCCTACTGGGAGATGAGTGTGCTGTGATCCGTCCTCTCAACCCACACTGACACAGGCAGCTGACATTGTGGTTTTGAAGATTTCCCTTTTGTTTTTGCTGCCAGCTTGTGGGAGGGGGAGAGGAGGAGGAAGGGTAAGGAGGAGGGGGTGATGAGCCCATGAGTGTGTGTAGGCAGGCCAAGAGAATCTGTGCCACTGAACACCCAGATGGCAAGAAAAAGTCACCTTTTACTAACTGGATTTGAGGCAGATTTTTGTAGTGCGTGGGCATGAGGGAGGGCAGGGGCTGTGATGAGGATGCAGGAAAGCGGAGCATGTAAATGCACATATGTTTGCTTCAGAAAGAGGGCGAGAAGGGCCCGTGATAGATAAACGTGTTTCTGTCTGCATGTGTAGAGTGACAGAGCTGCACAGAGGAGACTTGAGTTATGGAGTCAGCCCTAAGGAGAAGAAATCTAAGCACCCCAGATGTCGCTCCATTGCCCTTCTCTGTTCAGAGGCATATGGGAGTTTCCAACTTTCTGCTACCCTTGCAAGGCAACTTTGTTTCTCCAAAATCCTCTAAAAAAGATGTTACACCAGTGGAAAAGAAATGTTTGGTTGCTTGACCTGTACTTTCCTACATCATTCATTGTGACACAGCTCATGAACAAGCCAAGTTGTGCCTCTACATTTACCTCGTGGTAACCTGAATCCCTGACTTAAGGAGGAAGCAATAAAGGAGAAATTACTCAAACCTACCTTTCTGGGTTCCCTTACATAATAAAACAAACCTTCACACATCATAGTTAAATTCTTTGTCTATTCCCTAAGACTATGTGCGCTTAGTCCCACCTGCCTGATGCAGTCTGGGCTGTGCTATCCCCCAGACTCTCCTGGGGTCCAACCTCCTCCAGAGTTACCTCCTTGTCAGTTCTCAAGGCTGCATCCTTCATTAGTCAGTACACAGGGTTCTTTGGAAAGTCCTGCATCTCCAAGGGCTGAATCACATACAGTTTCCATCTACCTGACGTGTTTGAGAAGCCGGCTGGCTTGGGAACTGTAGCATAAGAAATCAGAAGAGCAAGAAAGCTGTCTGGAGCCAGTAAATCCTGCCTCTACTTTCTAGGAGTGTATGGGAGACACAAACAAACAGTTCTCCAAAGGTGTAATGAAATACCATCAAAAATCCCACGTCAATTCGATGTGAACTGAATGCCTAAATTAGTACTGATGTTCATCCTGGAGGTACTGAAAGGCCCCTGTAAATCTCTCTGAAGTAGGAGGGGTAATAAAATGCATACAAGACAGCTTAAGGCCATGACCATCTCACTTAGGGGGTTTCTTAAAGACTTGAAATTAAGTCAGATCTGTTAAAAGATTGACAAGTATTTCCAGTGAGATCTGATCAGACTGGAGAAGTTGTAAGCTTTATGGTGACTGAAAAGAGGAGGGATAGAAGGATCATTTGAGTCTCATTTGGAATAAAGATGCAAAATCACACAAGTAAATCTGATAAAGAGTGATCTTAAATGCCCTGCACAGAGAATATGTTGTGATCATTCATTTCTAATGTGTACGAGCCTATGGATCCCAGGCTTCTATCCAGAATGGATCATTTTTGGATGATTTTGACATTTTGATTGCAGAATTTGTCAGTAATTCTCAGACTGAACACAAGCCCTCAGCAGAATAGAACAAGTATCACTAAATGCCTCTGTAAATACAGGTATTTTACCCACTATTTTTTATTTTATGATAACCATGCAGGAAAAGAGTAGGTTCCTTATTCTTGATGCAGCTCCAATGACCAAAGAAGTTCAGTGCATTGCAATAATAGGGAGGTATGTAACGTCACCTCACACGCTGGCATATGTCATAGGGGAAGTCTGCTGGGGCCACCTCTACAATGAATACTGAGGTGAATTTTTTGCAGTGCCTTCAAAAGTAACCAAATGCAAGTAGAAGAGGAGAGAAGTAATCCCCTCACGTCTCCCTCTCTGAAGGTAGCAGATGCTTTAAAATTCACCAGGCAAGGCCTGCCGTGTAGCAGACAGTGGGGCAGAGAGGGTGGCTGCTCTGTACGGCTTCCTCTGCTCCTCAGGTCTGCTCCCAGGGCTTGCATCTGCATGTGCAATTTTGGCATTTCCATATATCTGGGCAATTGTTATGCAGATCTTTGGCTCAGGGAGCTGGGCTTGTTCCCTGGCCCTCCCTTTGTGAAGGAGGGAGCCCTATGCTTGGTAAACAGCAGGCTGCATTGGCCATTAGCAACCCACCAACTGGCCAGATACCAGCAACTGCTGCAAGCAGCATTCTGGCTGACTCCAACACTTTAATTGTTCACTCTGTGCTAAACAGAAACACTTTATTTTTCTGTCTAGAGATTACAAATGAAAGGCTTGCTTCCCCACCCTCCCTCCACCGTTATTTTATTCACTTGAAGGAGATTATTCTCTCCAAGAGAAGTCGCCATGGAAGAGTTTGCTGTGATAGCATAAAAGGACAGCAGGTCATCAGCGTTAGTAATCGAGGGCACAAACCTCAACCTTCCTCCAAACCTCCTCCCACCCTCCATCTTGCACATACTCCTGCCCACGTTATCGAGGAGCTTTTCCTGGCTGGGTATTTCCAGCCTTCTCATCAAGATCTGCACCTTAACAAGGGCCTGATTCAGAGCCCTCTGGAGCCAACAGAGAGATTCCCTCTGTTCTCAGGAGCTTTGGATCAGGTCTGTAAGGAATCATCTTCACTGATGAAGATTAATCAGTGCAACGGCACCAATTTCCACAAATTGAAGACAAGGTAAGTTAATTTAAACCTATTTCAGGAGCTCCATTAATGGAGAAAAACAGTATTCCCTGTAACAATGTAATAAAACTGCAATGCCTGGAAAACGACCTCTATGAAGCTATGGCTGTATCTCCCAACCTCTTCTCGGAAGTTCTTCGTGGAGCTCTAATTGTGACAGAGATCATTTTTAATATATGTTAACTTCTACTGTATAGTATTTTTCCCTCTGCTTTTGCTAACACAAACAAACAAACAGAACAGCCCCGCAACACTTGCACTAATGTAGCTAAAAAATATTAAAGAATTTTCCAATCAGATGGATTTGTATAAGGCTGTCACCGTGCAAAAATCATACATTTCAGTTTTCCTTAAAAGTGAGAGAACATGAGATCAACTGCCTAGTGCGACCTATTCTACAGCATGAATTCAAGATGTTGAAAGTGCCAGTTATTGGGGCCTAGGCCCATGTCCTCTGTGGGGTATGAGAGTCTCTTATATCAGGTTGCTGTCCTCCTTCGGTGCTTAAAATGTACTGTCACAGACTTGCTGAATGGACTATCAAGGGAGCTGCATTCTGAGCAGGTCCCTTCCTCCATGCTGACATGCAGGAACACATGTCATTTTACCAGCTCATCCTGTCGAACAATGATGGATCACATAATACTGAATTCTGGCAACATACAGCAGATTTCACACACACAAAAAAAGCATCTTAAACTTTCGGCTTCATCCTGAATAGAAAGAATGTGAGGATCAAAAAAGGATCATAAGCAAATTTTTCCTAAACAAAAGCTGCAGTTCCCTCTGAGATATCCTGCTTTAGACAACCAAAACTTTGCCATCTAAATCTGAGGGAGTCACCCCTGCAACAACCCATTTTGAATGAGCTACTATTGAACTCTGCCTTTTCAGCTGGTTGTTTTACACACAGTCAGTCCTCTTCACTCCATTCCTTTACCACAGCTAGAGTTGAAATAATTATATCAACCTCCCTTAGTCATTTAAATAAATCCTGTACCCAAGCCTCAACTCAAATGGGGCATCTGTCTGCTGCAAGTGGCAAAGATTTGACTAGTGCTGCAAACTTCTGTAGATTTCACTGCCAGTAGATGATCCCTGATTCTCACCATGATGCACATGAAGTTAATTCAGCCAGTCTGAGAACTCAGTGTGGTTGTGGAGGTAGTCTTTGGCTGTCCCTGTACCATGTACACGCTACATCTGTGTCTGAGCCAAGAAAACTGCTAGTTTGTGAAATGCTTCTATCATGGCTGAAAAGATGGTACCATCAGAAGATTCTAATCTGTCTTCGAATGCACGGGATTTGAGTCCGAGTTTGAGCCAGGTTTTTTAGTATGTGTGAAGAAGAAAACAAAGCAAACTAACAAAAAGCAAGCAACAAAGTGGAAAAAAATAAAAAAGAAAAAGGAATAAAATAACTTTAAAAGTAAGAAAAAATATCAAAAAAAGCAAAACAGCTAACACAGTGTTCTTTGTTTTTAGTTTTGGCTTTTTTGTTTGTTTTCAGGCAAGAAGTTTTTTCATCAAAACAAAGTAAAAACAAGAAAGCAGGAAAAGAGAATTTGTCTGCACTCCTCTGCAATATGAAGTGCCAGCTTCTCTGAGTGCCTAGATAACACCTCCTGTTTGGGGTTTAAACCTTAGAGCTGCAAGAGTTTCTTGCTGTGGTCAATGGTACTGAGAGATTATGCACTGCAAGACCAATCTGGAGTCCTACCTCCCAGCTTTCCAACCCAGATGATTTCCCCAGGCACTGATGCAAACATCTGGGTGTTTGTATGTGACATATATTTCTTTATTTTTTGATGCTGTAGGGCACTGAGGATCAGGTTTGTTATTTACACTAACCAGGCATTAAAATACCTTGAGCTGATCATGCCTTCACTGTGCTCCAGCTAAAAAGTGCTAGGCAGAGGTAGGATGACACTGCCCCGGGAAATACTAACAGACATTCATGCCAACCACAGCAGCAGCTCAAACAGCATCCAGATGCAACTCCCTGAGTAAACTTTTTTTTTCCTTCGTTCACATTGTGGTAGTTAGCCACCAGAGGGAGTCCAAGAGACCCCCAACAACTTCAGAATAAACAGATCAGCTTTTGGCAAAATAAAGGTAATTAAACATTTTCTACCGGGGGCTAGAGAGTTCAAACCAATGTGAGCTGCTTTAGGTCAGTGTGAGATCTGCATTGTGGCAAGATTTATCATTAGGGGGGAAAAAAAAGAAACAAAACAAAACAAAACAAAAAACAAAAGACAAACAAACAAACAAACAAACAAGCAAAACAACCACCCTGGGCTTAATTTGCAGTTTAACTTCTCAAAAGGAAGAACAGAAACCCCTCAAACCATGAAAGAGAATAAAGAAGCAAGTTGGTATTGTTGGTAACACTGCTGTTGCTTAAAATGATCCTTTCCCTGTGTATTTCTAATTAAATAATGTTTTGTGTTTATAGGTCAATGGAGTGGAAAAAAATCAGGTCAGGAGAACAGCATCCAAAGGGCAAAATGTCTCATCTGTGTTGCTGTCTATGTTCTTGTGTGCATGGAAATACACAGATATTTAAACACAAGTACATTATATTCTGTTCGGTCTTACGGTTTGATAGCAGAGGATGAGATGTGGTTTCAGACTGCCTTGTATCTCCCAGCCTGACCCCAGTGATGGAGAAGGGAAGCAGATCTCCCAGAGGATGTGGAAAGGGCTGAGGATGTCACAGGCTACTGTTCATGGCCATGTCAGGTTAGAGAGACACCACCACACACAAATGTCAATCATCTCTCTCCTTAAAAGACAGCACAAGAATCAACACTGGTGGGCAGGAACACCGATATGCCAAAAAAGTGAGCTCTGCTCTGTTATAGAGATTCTGCAGCAAAAAGTACCCTCACAAATGTTAGGAAAGATAAATTCTCCAGAAGACCCTACTGCTCACCTTTGGTCTGAGTTGGGACTAGTACCTTCATGGCCAACTGCTAAGCAGTTGTTTTCACCACTAAACCAAAAAATCCACATCCCTACCTTCTTTCTTTTCAACCAATAAGCTCTAAACATTCCTTTCTCCTCCCTTCTCTTTTGTCTTATGGTTATGAAGTCCTACAAGATTGGTCTGAGAACAGATGGGTTTCTGCAGAATATTGACATTTTAACAGGAAATACATACACATGCGTTGGAAGGAAGGGATTAATTCTATTTCTGGCTATTGTGGGGAAGACTGTGTTTTCAATATCATTACTCTAGTGTCCAAGCTCATATAGCTGGAATAGATGAGGCAAGAAATGGGCGAAACAGAGGAGCAAAGAGATGTGCGTATGGCCACAGAGCAGTCTGGTGTCAGAGTATACTCTCATCCACTACACCAAACAGACTCTTCTTTCATGATACTTGAATTATCTCATCCATGGTTGCATTGTGATCACTGATGCATTTATAGGGCAAGAGCTAACAGCTGAACTGGACAAAACATGGACAGTACTCAGGACATTGACTTGGGAGTAGTTTGTCAAAAAGACCTTGACTGAGGCTGAAGAGAAATGAATGGCTTAGGAAACCTCCTGGACCAAAATCAGTCCAAAGTATGTGAGGTGAGAAGCCTGACCTCTTCTTCCTACATGAGAATAACATCCCCTGGTAGGCTGTCTGTTCTCTGGATCAGCAGATTAGTTGGAGTGATCACAAGGAAAGAAAGGATATTTTCCACTCAGTTATTTACAAAGTGTACCTAATGAATTATTGATCAGGTGAATAGCAATCTGTACAACCCTCTAGGAATCTGCCCTTTCCAGGTCACACATATGGCCCGCTGGCCCAATAAGGCCAGTGGAGATATTTCACCCCTTGGACCAATTGGGTACCTGGCTGCTGAAGCCAGTGTTGTTTTTTCACTCCACAGTGCCTGCCTGCAAATTAAACCTAATTAGTTAAGGTAGAAAGCAACAGAATTGGGGAAAAAAATTGAAGCAAAGGATGAATGTTGTTTCCACTGCACCATTTCAAAAGAAAACTGTCCCCGTTGTTGAAGTGGCTGAAGGATGAACAAGCAGATTCAGTTCAGCATACATGAGCTCTTTTCTTGCCTCTGCCACTGAAAATACCAAACCAGTTACTATCTGTATTAGCTAATGTAATTGTCAGCATTGATAGTGTACAGTCTGAGGGGGTCTCACCCACACCTCTCTTCACAGCCATCCATAGTGGCCAAGAGCCCATCAGCCGAGATCGTGATTCATCCAACTAAACATAGGTATCTGATCAAGGCCAGTGTGAGTCATGCCCTAAAACTCACCATCTGTCTTGTCTACCTTTCCATTAACTATGAAAGGAGCT
Source organism: Bambusicola thoracicus (assembly GCA_002909625.1). NCBI lineage: Eukaryota > Metazoa > Chordata > Aves > Galliformes > Phasianidae > Bambusicola > Bambusicola thoracicus. The sequence continues at coordinate 2,416 of PPHD01009938.1, read as the reverse complement.
CAGGTACAGGGGTACATGGTATGGACATAAATGTAGATCAGATGAATTCCACCACTGATCTGTGTCCTAGTCCTCCAGAAGAAAACAGTGTCTATTTTTCCTGCCTATTGTGTCTGATGAAATTCTTCATGGTTTCATTGCCATAACCATGCAAGCTAATTCTATGCAGTTCTATCTGCACTCTTTCATTTCAGTACTTCCTTAAGAAAGAAGATGAATGAAAAATATAGCCTTCTAAAGCTGGACCTTCAGTAGAAATACCATATTTTATTCCATGTTTGTACAAAATACAGCGAGGCCCCAATTTCCATGGCAGCACACTCCTTTAGCCTGCTCAGACAATAACAGCTTGAGCTGTTCCATGCCAGACCTCTTATTGGCACAAGGTAGTGTCACAGCACTGTAGTCAATGGCACTACTTAAACTACATCATTTGAATACCTGTTTATAATCTTCAACAGCAAACATTTGTGCTTCTTGTAGATATAGCTTACAAAAAAAAAAAAGGAAAAAAGAGTAACTTTTTATTTATTGCTATTGTTGTTGCTTTCATTTTGCATAGCTGGCAAGTAGGTTAGAATCAGACTCTTTCTCTCTCCCCCTCTCTGAGTACCAGCTGTTCTTCATGGGGGGATATATGAGCAGTTTTATACAGTTTTAATATCCACCAGAAATTACATCTCACTGCCTTTAGGGACTGAACCTTTAAAATTCAATTTCAAATAAATATAATTATAAAATAAGGCAAGGAAAAAAAAGGGGGGGAAGAAGAGGGAAAGACGGCATCAGAATTCAGTTCCTCACTATGAGAGCTTCAGGGCACAGCCAATGGGGCTGTGTTCTTTAACAACAGTAAGAAAAATGGCCCACGGCTCTGAAATTAGCATGTTGATGCTTTGGTCATCACCGTATGAATCCAGAGACAGCAGCATTCCATGCTGCCAAGGAGGAGAAAGGGGACCAGGATGTTTGCAGAAGTTTTTTGTATCTTCCACAAATCTTTCATCATTGGAGAAACAGTGGAAAAGGAGAGAATGAAAATGCAGTATGTAACAGAGCTAAAAAGAAAAACCAAGGACTGCTGAAGTGTCATTGTGTTTTTTCCTCCCCAGGAGAAAGGATCCAGCTCTGGGCGAAGTGGTGTTTCAGAGAGCATAGATGCAATTCTGGCACAGAAAATCACAAAAAAACCCAACAAATTTTATAAAACACTAGGAGTGAAAAAAAACCAAACCATCACAAGGTCAAAAGCTTTATAGTCTGTTAATTTCCCTCAAAGACAGCAATGAGTGGATGATCTGTTTGTTAAAGTGCAAAACTGATGAAACTGTGGACAAGGTTGTTCTTGGAGAGGCAGTGAATCTTACTTGTATGTGCACCCTTTTTATCAATCCAGCTTTTCTTTTCCT
>PPHD01009937.1:4376-20135 GCA_002909625.1 Bambusicola thoracicus | reverse complement strand
AAATTTTGTTACTTATATACATTAACTATATTGTATCTCATGAGGGCTGCTCTGAAAGTAATGCCTCCTATTTTACTATGTTGGTCCATAGTCAGAGGCAGATGGTGGTGGCATGGCAGTAGAGGCTGAACCTTCCCACCAATATTCCATTACACACTGTTTGTCTGTATGTATTCCATTGACTGTCACTGTGTGACAGATGGTGACAGAGGGGCAGTCTGACAGAATGGTGTCTGATGTGGAAGTGTGTATGAAGCAAAGGGGTGGAAATAATGGCATTCACTGACTCTTGATAAAAGTTTATGGTGACCAAACAATGGATGTGAGCACAGTGAAGTGGTAGATGATGTGTTTCAGCAGCAGTGACTGCAATAGCATGTCACCTCTTCTGGAGCAGATTTTTATGATTATTATGTCTGCGACCTACAGGCTCTTGTTATTGCTGGCAAAAATGTATAGCTAGTGGTGGTTACTGTGTTCATAAAATCATGGAATGGCTTGGGTTGGAAGGGATCTCAAAGATCATCTAGTTCTAGCTCCCCTGCCCTGGTAAGGGTGGTTGTTGTTGAAAAAAATGTTTTGTAGCTGAGAATTTGCTCTATTAAGTATTGTTATTGTGCTCTCTGTATCAGTTGTAGTTCCCATGGAAATAAATAGGAGGCATTACTTTAGATTCAACCTATATATATGCGGCCGAAGACAATCCCCCTTCATACAGTGCAGCCCAGCCAAGCCAAAAGTTTCCACAGCCATAGTCTAACCAACAGTTGTATTATCTTGACTGGAAAGTTGAGGAAGGATTGCAAGTCCCTGGAGGTGTTCAAAAATAATGTGGATGTGGCACTGAGGGACATCATCAACAGACACGGTAGGGATGAGCTAGCGGTTAAACTATATGATCTTACTGGCCTTTTTCCACCTTAAGGATTCTGTGACTCTGTAAGTCTGGCTAGTCAGGAGAAAAATACTGCTTTTTGCCTTTTCCGTGTTATGTTTCAGGATATAATTCTTAGAATAAGAAAGGAAGTTTAAACAGATGACAGCATTTGAAGCATTTGAAGACAGACCCTGTTGTTTGATGCCTCTATTAGCCAACATAACATCTGTCAAGGAAGCTTGGACACCTGGTTGTGTGTTTTTAACAATGCATGACATGATATTCGCTATCTCTTTGGCTCACCTCTTGTGATGTAGAGGAGGTCTGACACTAGCCCCATGGGATTTCCTCTGTAGATTGGAACTGTTCCAGGACTCCTCTTAGCAGTGCTGTCATGCATCTGATCTGCCTCTGAGGACTATGACAGACAGCTGACCAGCCAAAACATGCCCTTGATGTCTCTTATTTGCCTAGGAAGGATTGAGGTGAGGCAAGCTCTTCCCCTGACCTACTGGGCTCATTCTTCTGGAGTTACCTCACAAGAGTGAATTGCATCAAAAAGAGAGGGCTCCCGCCTGCCCTTAGATTAACTGTAACCAAACCTGACTTTAGTTGAAGCCACTGACTCTTGCCTGCACAGGACATCGATGCCATCCTGCAACAGTCGGGGCTGAGCTTAAGATTAAGGTTTTGGAGAGAAGGAACAAAGCCAAACCTGCTGCTGACTACCAGAAGGGCAGTGATGTGAGGGGGCAAACGTAGGAGATGAAGTCATTCTGAATATGGTGAGTGGCAAAGAAATATACTTTCAGTGAGATGATACTTCAGGACGTTGCATTTTTGCTGGATTTTCCTGAAGCCTCAAGCAGCGAGATACGCAGGTGCTCTGCTAATTCTGAGTGATTATTTTGAAACAAACAAACAAACAAAAACAAAACAAAAACCACCACCAACAAAGAAATTGATTCCCATGCAGGGAGTTGGAAGGCTTAGGTTTTGAGCAGGTGGGTTTTTGTAGCACACTGTTAAATCTGTGTGGACATGACTTATGTTGTTACTCATGTAGATGATCCTCCTCCACCGCCCCAATTCAGTTCGGAGTGACTAACAGTTTCTAGGAAATCCCCAGACAAAGACAGGATTAGGGCTGGCTCTGCAATGGCTGTCTGAAATGATAGGAAGGAAAAATGTTATTGTTGAGTTAGTCAAGGCCCTCAACTTAAGTAAGGACGTTTATTCTTATGTCTCATCATTAACTTCTGGACATGCAATGGTTGTTACTTTGTTGTTAACACCATGGTTAGTACTACAACTGAGATTAAGGCACTGATCAGTAGGTCAGAAAATATTTTGTTCTTGTTAGACCCAACAAGTTATTGTCTGGATGAAGCAATTCATTTTGGTAAGCACTGGGATGAGCTTGGACTGCTGTAATATTGATACAGTTATGTTTAGGTTTAGGATTATGCTCATTTTTAACAGATGGGAAAAACCACGGTAGAAGAGAGGAGTTTATTTGCTTGATTCTGCAGGACAAGAAGAGCTTGGATGAGGAATGACGATGATGAGACTTATAACTAGCCATATACTGTTATGTGGGTTGCTGAGGCTATTGCTAGTGCTAACATTGGGTCTGTGGTTTGTAACTTAGGAGCTTGAGGAAATGTGCTTATTCCTAAATATCAGAGGACCCCATGGCTGGATGAAGGCTGATGTCAGGCAGGATTTTATGCTGTGGGAAAGTTGCTCCAGGGGAGGTTTGTGTTGAATATCAGGAAAAACTTCTCAGAAGAGCAATGAGGCAGTGGCACAGGCTGCCCAGGGAGATAGATGGTAGAGTCACTGGAGGTGTTCAAGAGCTGTGTGGATGTGGCACTGAGAGACATGGTTAGCAGGCATGGTGGGGATGAGTTGACAATTGGACTAGGTGATCTTAGAGATCTTTTCCAACTTTAATGATTCTATGACTCTATGAAAAGACTCTGCATTGGATAATGTTTTGGCTAGTACTGAAGGTAATAATAACATCTGAGGTACAATATGCTCAAGGCTTATCAGTGGCAGAGAAAAAGTCAAAATTCCCAGGCCCAAAGATGAAGATCAGGTTTGTCTGAGACATAGCAGAGGGGAAGGATGGTGGTGGGACTGGGAGTAGGATGAGGTGGGGAGTGTTGCTGCTTTGGCTGTGTACATGGGAAATAAGAGAGAGGATAGGGACCTCCTGCACATTCACGACTCTGTATTGCTGTAGTACTCAAATAGGATTTCTAGGGCTCTGGTGCAGGTGGATCTGGAAGACAAGCATGCAAGGTGTAGTGCTAGCTTTGTATATGCTTGTAGCTGATGCTGCTCTGAGGACTAAGGTTTATTGATGGATGCTGCAGGACTTTTAGTATTTCTGCTGACAAAACATACTGGCATGTGGGTACTTTTGTATGTCACTGCACTCTAGCACTCTAGTTGAGATTGCACTTGAGGCAAGGATTACAGCTAAATAGCTTAGTAGGGTTTGAATAACTGTGCTTACTGTTGCCTCCTCAGAGGCTTCCATGGCAGGTTAAGGGATGGGCTGATGATAAAACAGAACAGCTGGCTCTAGCTATTCAAGAATGACTGGGAGGAGGATAGATGCATGCGGGGGTGAATGCTGCATGCTGTCAGTAAGATCAGGGTTTTTAAGGGAGGCTGGTGAAAGTGGGAGAGAAAAAAATCAGTGGAAGAAGGAACGGTGAGGGAGAAAAGTGAGAGGGAAGAGATGAAAGACAGATGCAACTTCCTAGAGCTTCTCTTTTCATCCCTGTCCTCCTTCCTGTCTTCAGGATACACACTCAAAGCCTGTCCTTTCAAAAATGAAGCACAGTATCAGATACAGCTTTCTGTGTTGTTTACAGTAAATACTCTGTAGTTTGCTTGTAAGACCTGACCTTTTTTCCTTTTTTTTAGCATCTTGAGAACACTACAGCCTGTTTTTCTCCAGTGCTTTTTAGCAGAAGACAAAATGCAGCAGTCTTTTTTTTTTTTTCTTTTTGCTTTTCTTTTTTTTTCTGAGGCTTTTGTTCTGAGTAGTTTACACAAATACTTTTCTATTGTGTGTCTTCAAATCTCCGGATGTTGGTCCTCATAATTCACTGGAACAGGAATAGAGCTTTAATTATCCAGAAGTGTTAAGGAATAAACCATCTAGTATAGATCATGAAGAAGATGATAAAGGACTATTATCTTTGTGTATCTACATATTAGGGTTGCTTCAAAAGTAATGCTTTCAATTTTGTTTTGTTGGCTTGCAGCATCAAAGGCAATTGTTGTTGGTATGGCAGCAGAGGTTAAACCTTTTCACCAGTATTCCATTACATGTTGCTGCCGTGTGTCAGATGGCAGCAGAGGGGAAGTCTGACAGAATGGCATCTGACATGGAAGTGAAGAAAAGGTGCATCACTGAATTACTCCATGCAGAATAATTGGCACCCAATGACATTTGCTGATGCTTGCTGAACATTTCTGGAAACAAAACAGTGGATGTGGGCACAGTAAGGTGGTGAGTTATGTGTTTCAACAGTGGTGACAGCAGCAGTGCTTCACCTCCACTGGTGCAGATTTTTACAAGTGCAGCATACAAGATCTTGTTCATCACTGGCAAAAATGAATAGCTAATGGTGGTGACTATGTTGAAAAATAGTGTTTTGTAGCAAAGAATTTATCAAGTACTGTTATTATATTCTTTGTATCTGTTATATTCTTCAGGGAAATAAATAGGAGACATTACTTTCGGAGTGAGCTACATATATGTTTGTATGCAGGTGAAGGAGTGAAGCACTAGGAATAGCCAGCTCTCAATAAAAGCAGAGATGCTTCTGGGTTGAATAACAGGAGAAGCAAGATGCTGACTGTGATTCTGACATGATATTGCAACTTGAAATCTAATTCAGGAAAGAACAGAATTTAAATAACATTCGGATGCAACAGCAGGAAACAGAAGGAACAGGTGCTTAACAAGATTTATTTTGATTGTTTAACCTCTTTGTTAATGCCAAAACCCAAACTCTGTCAGGTTTTCGCTTTATGTACCTCCTGTAGTTGTACTTTTGGCTGTTCCATGCCTCAGAACATTTCTTCTGCTGTTCATTTGTCCCTAAGAGGCTAGGCCACTGTCTCTAAGTACTTTTGCTCTCCAGTGTATGTATGGCTTTTTCTTCATGAGTCAGTGGAACTACATGGCCGTGAATAAGGCTCAGCATTTGTTACTCTGCTCTGTGGGTTCACTGGATTATCAGCAGGAGAGACTTTTAGATCTCCTTCTCAAAATAGATGAAAATTGTTGCCTAAGACCTAGAAACCACACAATGCTTTTTTTTTTTTTTTTTTTTTTTTTCTGAGATCATTGTAAAATATAAAAGCATAAATGAGTGTTTCACAATTTTTCAGGTGCTGGTATAGTCTTGATGTATATCTGCTCAAGTAAAACAGGTCTCTCACTGCTGGCACCCTGCTGAGTGACTCAGAGCACACAGTATTGAAGTTGCTTTATGTTTTGGAAGAAGCCTACTGGTTTAGACAACCTTTTTGTGAAGAGCTCTTTCTCCCTAGTCTTTCAAGCTCCATTTCATGCTATTCCTTGTGTTTAGCAAGTCAAAAACTATAGCGTCATCTGCTTTAAGAAGTGCTCTTTAATGATACAAGTGTTTACTTCTATCATGACTTTTAAAAGTTCCTTCTTGACTTTCTTTGAAGGATTCAGGGTCCAATGAGAAAAAATTACATGAAGTTATCTCTGTAAAAGCATGCTTTCTTTAGGATGGAATTTCAGTAACTTCTGGATGATAGACAGAATTTGTTTGACATCAGATTTTGCCTGTGTCAATCTCCCCTTGCCTAAGCACTCTCCACTAGACCTCTGTATGGCAGGGATGTTTACATATGTATCTCTAACTTTTTAGGCTTGTTCTCACATAAACTTGTCCTGTTAGCTGCTGCTTTTCGTTCTTAGTATTCCTCCCTCTTCCTGATTGCTTTCTCACCCAATGTGCAGTCCAGTCTGACTGATGTTCTTCCAACAGATAAGTGGTTTTGACACTAGAATCTTATTATTTATTTCCCTTTCCTTGTTTTCATTTTTTTCATAATTAGCTTTCTTTTTTTTTTCTGCACATGCTGTTCAAGCTCCATGAAAATCTCACTGTTCTCTGAATAAACAGATTCATCTTTTCATTCTGTTCCAAAATATGTATATATGAGAATCCATTATCACCTCACCTTGCCCTCTCTGCATCTAGTGTGTTTTATTCACTAAATACAATTGTAATGATTAAGAGTGCCATAGCATTGTATGCTGAATGCATTTCCTCTTACTCTGGGAGGTTGACTTAGATAAGAAGCATAGCAGAGTAGACCAACTCCAGCTGAATCAACTTGGAGGTAAGTGCAGAGGCAGGTGATGGAATTAACTGGTTGAGGAACTGGGTAGAGTCAAGTGGTTTTTGGAAGTCACGTGGGGAAAAGGAATTTTTTCAGAATGAATGGTGTGGAGAAAGTAATGTTAGTGTGCAGCCTTCCAGACGGGAGGAAGAAATGCTTTGAGCTATCTGGAAACTGTAAGTATTTGAATATATTATCATAAGAAAGAGGCTATTCTACAGAGTTATGTTTTGTTGACCATTCCTGCTGGTCAAGAGGAAGTTGTTAAAATTAGACTGCTGGCTGGAAGAGTATTAGGAAATTAGTTTGGAAATTTTAATGTGTTTTAGCAATCTATGTAATTCTTAGAGTAATTCTTATGGGGCTTGCTGCCAATTATTTCAAACAGAGATTGAAAAATGCTTTTGCCTAGGATAAGTATTATCTACTTGAGAAGAAATCTAACTGCTACTTCAAAGCGTTTGCATAAACATATGCTCTGCATCTACAATTACTTGTTTTCTAGAATTAAATTATTGGAAGTGCTGTTAATGGTTCAGAAAGGTTATACTAGCTTCCTGTATGCACAGTCTATTGGACCACAGATGTCTGATTCAGAAGGTCTGCAAAGCATCTACTTTGCATATTTGCAAACAGTCCAAGAAAAAATTGCTAGATAATGCTGTTAAAGCATAGGGCACATGTGATAAAGTAACAGACACTACAGACAAAGAAGAGTTTTGTGTACCCTGAATAGTTGCAATTGTAGATGATTTGATGAGCCCAGAAGTCCGAACATTGTGCATCATGCCAAAGGTAACAGGCTGCTTCTATGTTGGCTTATCTTTTTTTTTTTTTTTTTTTTTTTTTTTTGTTTGTTTGGGCTGAAGTCATTTGGATTAGTTTGAGGGAAATGGAGAGGAATTGCTACCCTGACCCTGGGAACTGAATGCTGGTAGCAAGATGGCTCATGCTAATTGCAGCTCATCTCTAGTTGCAGTCAACAGATGAGGCCAACATCGGGACAGTAAAATTGAGTGCTGAAAAGTGTTTCAGGCTTCATCTCACAGGATTTAGAGAAAGGAGAAAGGAAAGCTGAGAAAGCAAATGATGTGTCATAGGCAAAAGACCCTTCTTGCTCTTGGCAACTAACCAAAAGAAATACCAAAGCTGAGGTCTAATACAGTGTGTCATGCAAGTGCATTTTGTTGGCTATACTATTGCACCAGCTATTCAAAGACCTGTAGAATAGACTTAGTTTTCTGTCTGCAGAAATTCTGAAGTATGTAAATCCCAGTGTAATGTGACTTAACTCAGTTTTAAAACAGTGTGAGTTTCTTGTCCCATATCCTTTGTCTGGAAGGCTGATAAGCATGAAGTTCTTTCCCCTCTCCCCCCCAGTCTTCCAGTTTCAGCTGATGTTCTGTAAAATGTATAGAAGATAAAATGAATACAAAATTGAAAATATCAAAAATTGTATGAAGTTAGATAACGAATTTTTATCACATAGGCACCAAGTGACCAGTAGTGTTTATTTTGACTAGATACTTCCAAAATACAAGATACTTGTTAAAAGAATCACCCCGACCTGCTGTACAGCTGTATGACCTCACTGTAGCTTTGTAATAAAATAGCCCGGACATTAATCTGATACCCTGTCTATAACTAGAACATTGATTTTTTTTTTTTTTTTTTTTTTTCTTATTTTCAGGTAATCTTTTATTTGGGAGGAAAAAGGAGCTAGATTTACTAATGGCACATCAAACAAGACGCAGCTGTCATTTAATTCCAAAAACTTGAAATTATTTCCAAATAGCATTTAAAATAGATTATCTATAATGAAATGAATGCTATTATTCTTTTCCTTCAAGACTGACAAATTACAGAAGTTTGCAGTCCAAACCTCCCACGAGTCTACATCAATAAACTTGCAGAGGCCAAACATAAGATATTACTCTCTCAAGGAATAACAAATTGCAAGGGATGCTGAGAAGACTGACAGTAGAGAGGGAGGGCAGATTGATGATGTCTCCTTCATGACATGTGCAAAATTGAGGCAGTCCAAATCTACACCACAAGATATGTAATTTAAAGCTACTTCAGAAAAGGGTTTTTATGACATCTGAGTTAAATCTCTGAAGCAGAGCCTTGGCAAGGTAAGAAGAGGCTCAAACAGAATTGGAACATACAGAGTTGTGAGCTCTAATAGTAACCTTTTGCTCCTTCAGCAGCTTAATGACATCAACTTTTCTCAGCATTCCTGTGGTGAAAGACACTAATGATACTCTGCACTCTTAGTCATGTGATTTCTAAAGACTATGTTTGTGAAGACTTTTGATTAAAAATAGCGCCAACTAAACAACAATGTTGCTTCCCCTGGGACACCTACACATAGATGTTTTGATGATAGGAGGAGGTGGACAGCTAAAGATACTAGGTAAACAGAGCCTTGTGAAGAAAAGTTCATCTGAAAATAGAAGAACTTTACCTACACATTACGGAATCAAACTCACAGACAGGGAATAACTTGGTGCATACAAAAATGATATCTGAAGTGCTGAAATGAAATGTTAGCACTGAAATATGCTGTGCAAGAATTGCTCGGTATGTCAAATTTCTAGCAGGTTTTTTTTGGAAGAAATAGTGTAAATATAGTCTATCTACTTGTTAGCATGGAAGGTAAGCAATGAAGAGATGGGACTAAACAAATATCAGATATCAGAAACCTCTTATTTAAAAGCAGCAATATAATCTTTCTTTCAGTATGCATCCTGATAAGATCCTGACCAGATAATTAATCTCATAGTCTAGAAGCTAAAAACAAAAATCACATAAAGCAGCATGGGTGAGCAGTCTTTACATATGGAAGAGAATACGTTGAAAAATTAGAAGTTTTTCAGATTCGTGGACATACTTCTTGCTCAGTTTAGCGTTATTTTTTTTCCTCGTTTTCCCATGAGTTTTTCACTTTGACCTTTTAAGAAGTTTTTATGATAAGTAACTCTTTTGTGAATCAGCTGTGATGATCTCTGTACTGTGCTCAGCCTGCTAATGAGAATATTTTTACTGCAAAGTTGTCCCTTTATGTGGAAGACTTAACACGGAATGTCATGTTATATATAACACTAATAGGAGCATGATTTTAAAACCATTTTAATCCACCCATTTAAAAGAAATAGTTTTTACTTGCAGTGATATTAAGTTCAACAGTCTGGTCTAAGAAATTTCAGGGAAGAGATTAATTTTGTTTTATGCAGATACATGCAATGCCAAAATCTATAATAATCTTTTTCTTTCGTTTCCCCCTTCCATTTATATTCAGTAGTCCTTCTAGGGTGAAGCATTTTGCAACGGAGAATCAAATGTCTAAGATAGGTGAGAGGAGTTCCATTCTGTCCTTTTCTTACAATTGGCTACAAAGAGAGTATAGGATGACCTACTCAGACAAAGATATGTAAGTAAGCCATGCAATGGCACCAATTGATTCAACTTCATAAAGAAGTATCTGGTGTACTTTAAAGTGGATCAGCAATACCTGTTGGAAAATCTCACCTACTCAAGCTAGTTGATATGTTTGTGGGTTTTTTGTTTGTTTGTTTTTTGTTCTTTTTTTTTTTTTTTTTTTTTTTTTGTTACCTACTATTACTGTATTATTTTCATGGACTTTGAACACTACTGCAGGAGTCAAATATATGAGATTCTTTGCTGGGATTGTGTAGACCTTCACAGCTATGATCTAAATGAGCAGATGTGCTCAGCAGCAGCTTGTTAGGAGAATCACAAACCATTACCAATGAGTTCCTTTAGTAGCCCTTTTTCTTTGTTCCAGGAGTTTTCTTTCAGTTACTGTGAATTGCTGTAGTTATCATAGTCTTGGAAGACATATGTCTGTTGATGAAAAATCTTTCTAAGCATATCTGTTAAACGGAAATGCAAAATCTACGTTTAGTTTGGATATGTCTCGAGAAGGAACTTCGTGAACAGGATATAGACCTTTCCTGAGCTGTACACAGTACTGAAAGCACTGTGCCAAATCTTAAACTACCATGGATTAACTCCTATGAATTTATAACCTTACAAATTTAATTTTCAAATGAGAACAAAGCAACTTAAACCCAACAGTTTTCTGAGTGCTTCTCTTCTTTCTATTTCCTCTTCTTCTTTTCCCCTGTTCATCTATTGAAGAGTGAAAACCAGAAGAATAGAAGTTGCTTGAATATTAATCCAATGTATTAATGTTTCTGCTGTTTAGCAGCTGAAGCAGTTATTATTGCAAAAGACTGCGTACTCTTGTTTAATGTGCCAAGGTCTTAGAATTAGGGCTAGTGTACTTGGAAAGTAAAGCAAAAGAATTATTCAACTTACATTTCTCCAACTATAATACCGCATTTTTTGACTCTATGATATTTCAGAGTGGTAGAGACTACTTCTCTATGCACAATGTTAAAACAAAACCAAATAGCTCACAACCAATTTGGTTGCAAGTTTGAAATCCAAAGGGGAAAATGAATAAAATATATTGCTTTTCCTTTGCAAGAATCTTACAATTAGTGTTCCCAGCTTGTAGCAGTAGTAGTAGTGCACAGGTTGGATGATTTAATAGCTAATAAAATAGTGAATATGTCCAAATTTCTTAATACAAATAAAAGATTAGACCAAGTTCTTGCTTAGTTTTCTCGTACATCCAAAATGCCTGTTCTAGAGACAACAATTAGTTGTGTAGGAAAGGCATAGTATTTAAAATGTCAGTGGAAATTTGAAGACCCTATTCTCCAAGCATGCTGAAAACCATGCTTTAATGCAATGCCATTAGAGAAACATGAGCACATGGTGTGCATCAAAATGAAGACTTCATGGTTTTATTTATTCATTTTGATACCCTATTAATGCACGATGTAGATTTAATGACAAAAACTGCTTTATCTTTCTCTTTAAATATGTGAGGTTCTGACAGCATCAAGAAATATATGGCAGAGGATTTAAAAGCAGCAGTTACCACAGTGAAATAGGTGTCAATTAAGCAAGGGGATGTCAGGACAGGACTGGAGGTGGGGGAGAAGAGGTGTAAATTTTAGGGGAATGGTGTATTGATGCTCCCTGTTTGGCTGACTCTTTGGTTCTGCTCCTTGATGTCTGTGCTGCATACGTACCAGTTTGCTCTCACAAACTGCCTACAGCAGTTTGAGCCTGTGGTACTGAGTAAAATGTGATCATGGAGCAAAGCTAGGCACTGAACCCTTCATTGCCTATGCTGCCTGATGGTTAGCAGGGTCCCCAGCTCTGTTTTGTCTTCTTGAAGACCAATCTGTAGGGAAGGGATTCAGCCCTCAGCCTTTTGCTTTGTGGCCTCAGTGCCAGATATGGTCCCTTTTTTTTTTTGTCCACAGACTGAGTGATGTGGGCTGGACCTGCTCTGGGGCCTAATCCCCACGGAGCTTGAACATGGGTTAGCTTCCTCATTTAGCTGGTGCTTCCAATCCAGCCCAGGCTAAAAACAGCTGTTCCAGTGGCTGTAAAGTTAGTTTGCCCCCATTTCAGTAGATCTGAGGCTTTACCTCAAAAATTGGTAACACTGCTACAAATCTTAAGGATATCCCAAAGATTCAAGTCTTGATGTCTTCAGAGATCCAGTAGAGATCTAAGCTGCATCATATCCAAGGGGGAGGAAAATAATTATGTACCGTGATTGTGGAGGTGAGGGAGAGGTGGAAATCAACAAGGATATCTTCCCAGGCATATTCATCAGCTGCATGGACTGTACATGCTCACAGTTAATTGTTAAAGGTTTGTGAAAGAGTATATAGCAGTTTGTTGAAGGTCTGATGTGAACATTGCAGTCATCCTTCCAGTACCTGAAGGGAGCCTGTAGGAATGCTGGGGAGGAACTTTTTATAAGGACATGTAGTGACAGGACGGGGGAAATGGCTCTAAATCGGAAGAAGGTAGATTTAGACTAGATATTAGGAAGAAGTTCTTTACTGTGAGGGTGGTGAGACAGTGGAGCAGGTTGTCCAGAGAGGTTGTGGATGTCCCCTCCCTGGAAGCATTCAAGGCCAGGCTGGATGGGGTTTTGAGCAACCTGGTCTAGAAGGAGGTGTCCCTGCCTATAGCAGGGGGTTGGAACTAGGTGGTCTAAAATGTCCCTTCAAACCCAAATCATTCTATGATACTATGGTATGATTTTGCTGACTGTTTTTGTCTTTCTGGAAAAAATACGTTTCCTTTAATTTTAAGCCATAAAGCCCCAGTTCTATGTGCAGTGGCCTTCCACCCTATATCAATACAGTTGTTCTGCTGCAATCATGTGGTTAAAATGTTTTTATATTTCTGAGAGGATGTTGCAGAAGAGTGGAAGAAAATAGCAGATACCTACAGTGGATTTGAAGTGTAAAGAAATTTGAAGGTAACTTAATGAAAACATCACCACCTCAATGTCCCTTCCTTAAAGATTTTGTTGCTGACCATTTATTTGAGAGCTAGACACACAGATGTTCCTAATCCTCCCCCTAGATGTAAGCAGTATGAGCATTCTGTTCAAATAATGTATTGCAATAAATAACACACAACTTTCCCACAAAGTTCTGTCTCTACGCACTAAAATTGATGTATTCATTTATTAATATTTAAAGATTCTGCTGTGTAAGCTACAGTGGTAGTTTTTTGTAAGAAATTTGTCTTTTATTCATAGTCACGCATAATCATATATGACAGCAGGAACATAAAAGTACTTCCAGATAAATCTTACTGAAAAATAAATTCCCCCCAATTAAAAATGTTCAAGCATGTTGAGGAATATATTTTAAATGTTAACTAAAGAGCAGCTAAGCATTTATCAAATTGTCCCATCTGGCACAGCTGCAAATAACAATCTGTCTATTTTAAACAGTCTTTTGTTGACTGTTAGCAAATGTTAGGATTATTTGCTATTAACCAACAATTTCCTCCTAGAGTACGTTCATAAAGTTCTGTGGTGTTGGCAGTATGTATGTGATTTCTTACAGATTGACAAAGCACTGAGAAAATCTTTATACAAACATATTTAAAGTACTTAATCTTACGTTTGAGGATATAGATTTGGATAGAGTTAGAGATATTTATCATCATCTTTACTTTGATCCTTCTTTCTGCAGAAAGGCAATAAGCTGAAAAATTAATGTATCTGGAGAAGCAGGGAATGCAGCTTCACCTGCCACTGGGAGTAATCAGTTAAGCATGCAGGATTGGCTGACTTCTGGATGTTAGGAGAGTACAACATCAGTGTCTCACAGATATTAGGTGCTGCCTAGTGATCTTTCATCTAAGCAGAATTAATGGATGTTTCCTTACTAATAGACCAGTAGTATATAGTAGTAAATAAGTAAATAATGTTTGCAGGTACTAGTGGATGTCATTGTATGAAGAAAGAAAAGGGGGATCCCACTCTGCTCCTGTAGATATTCACTTGAATTGTGAAATGAGGCAGGCAAGGATTCCCAAGTTAAAATCAGTATTGGAACTTGACCCACTGATTCGGACACAAGACAAACATCTTATGGTGAGAAGTGTTTAGTAAAATATGTTTTTCATTCTTCACATGGCAATTACATTAGTTACTTTTGATTTAAAGTACCTATGCTAGGTAGAGAACACCCTACCTGTGTTTAGACCATACTATCTGCTGTGCAAAATACCTATTTCCACCTTTCTAACACGAAAGTAAATGGAAACCCAGGATAGAAATTCTGGCACTAAGACATGTATTACTTCTGAAAGAAGAAAACCGAACTAACCGTCCTTCTCTTCTCAAGCCCTGAGAACTTTTCCGTGACTTTTTCATGGAGTTTGGTAAAATGAAAGTGCTGCAAGTGTACAGCAAAAGGCAGTGAAATACAAACAAAGACTTAGTTCCAGGTACTTCAAAAACTGTGCCAAGAAGAGTCTTTTTCTAACATCTCCCTCTCTGATGTAAAATTGCCTCCTACTCAATATGTTGTGTGTATTTGAAGTTGTAGCTACTAGCTTGCTTTTAAAGCTGATGTTTCAACTGCTTGATTTGGTGTTCAAGCCTGGCAGAGGAATTGTGCTGACAGCAAAACAAATCCTATGCTTTCTTGTATATCTGCATTGTTTATTAAGTTTTAGTCTGTACTGACTGTGCAAAAAAAAAAAATACTGTCAGGTAACAAAATGCTCAAGTGTCAACGAGTCAGTTTGGCCAGAGGAATTTTTGTTAATGGTAATCATGCATGAGAAGAACTTTTCTTGATTGTCAGCTTGAGTTTGTAGAGCTGGCACACTGCAGAAAACGAAACACGTTTAACTTGCAGATAATGTATACTTGACGTAGAAATAACTGACAGACAAGAATTTACGAAGTTCCCACCTTCTGCTTTTATGGCTGCTTTACTAGCAGAGCTATCATTGACTTGGAGGGAAAAAGCATTGCCGTGCTCTCCTGATGGTTTCATTGAGATCAGGCAAAATCTGGTTATAGTGGGGTAGTCAGATCCAGAACCCCTTCAAAAGCAGTGCAGAAAACCTGTTGATAAACATCCTGTCCTTTCTGCGAAACACAAGTGCAGGACAAAAACAACTTTAACAGAAGTCTCGATGTCTGTAGGGTAGTCAGATGTAAGATTTTCTGAAGCAGATGATTATAAGAATTTTCTTGAGTTGAATATTTTTTTTAATAACTGGCCTTGAATAAGTAGGAAGAACTTCATACGGAGATGGCAAAGCAAAAAAGCAAAGCCAACCCAGACCCTCCGTATGTGGTATCTGAGAATAATGATTTCCTGACGTCTTTCCACATTTACAGTGGGGAAGAAATGGAGCTGGTACTCTTGGGCTTTGCAAAATTCCCTACTCTTTTGTTTGTCTTTTTAAGTCTGGTTTGTAAAGGTTCAAATAGCTCAAACTGATCTTCTGAGGATGAGGATAAAGAAGTTATCAAATTTTATTTCTGACTTTGAAAAAAATTCTGTCATCAAACTGAACTGCGTGACTATATACCAATTGTTGTAAAGTCAAAATATGTTAAGAGGAGACAGTAGGAAATGGAATTGGTTTTAGGAATGAATGAACACAAATTAGCTCTGAAATGTTCAGTGGCTGTGATATGGAGTCCAGCTGAAGTAGATAATTGTTCTGCAGAATTTTTCTGTCTTTCTAAGAATGAAGAAAGTTAGTTTTGACTAAAAGGAGGACCTGAAAGGGTCAGTTGCAAACCGGTGTAGCTGACCTGAAAGGGTCAGTTGCAGACTTTACAGGATTGAAATTTATGATATATATATATATGTATTGGCAATCACTGCTTAGTAAGGTATATTAAGAAGTAGTGAAAGTGTAATATGTACTGAAAATAGCAGACATGGAAAAAAAATTACATGACAAAAATGGAATAGATTGGGTTTAGAGTCATTCATCACAGAGAGGAAATGAACTTAAAAGAAGATACAGCTTGGCATACAAAATAATAATTTAATATGAGTATGTGCAGAAAAATGTTCTGT
>PPHD01009936.1:0-20137 GCA_002909625.1 Bambusicola thoracicus | reverse complement strand
CCTTCAGGGTTAGAGCTCATGCACAGCAGCATAATTTCACTGGTAGTATGTTGTGCAAACACTTAAACCATCCAAAGAACCAACTGCAGGTATACAAGACATTGTTTGGAATCTAAATCATGTATTCAGTAATAGAAATTTCTAGTTGCTCACCTCTAGATGTGACCATTTATCAGTAAATAGGGTAATAATTGTACTTGTGGCATATATATATTTATAAGAAAAAACACGATATTTTGAGTGAGATAGAATATTTTCTTCTCAGATGTATATCAAAATGTTCACGTAGCTGAAAGAGTTTCTAACAGAAGTGAGCATTTACAGCAGCAATCAACAACTCTCACCATCAGAATATTTTACTAGCAGTTAATGAAAACTCTCTGTAGTCTAACATTACTTCTGAAAACAAGCAGTTCATATCCAAATCCTGAATGCAGAACACTAGATATCACGCTCTGTGAGGAAATAAAATATCTATTGGGTGTCTTCTGCGATTCCTAACAGTTGAAAACTTCAAAAGTATTAATCTCCCTTAGATAACATTGTAGATATTCTCTGTCGCTTTGTTGCTAGGCACATTTCCATGCACTATTAGTGCAGAGTGAATGAGCTTATGCAAATGTGGAGAGCTATCCCTAGACAAGACTTTCATTTTATTTTTATTATCAAATAGAGATATTTTTTCTAGTGTGATTTATTATGATGATAACACAGGAAGATTCATTTCCCTGGGTTTCCATAGCCCTGCCTGCCCATCGTTACAACAGCATCAAATTAAAAGCATATGCTGTTGTGGGACAATGAAGTGCTCAACCTCATCAGCTTTCAGTTCCTACATCCCTTACTGTGAAGTGGTTTCTGGTGTTTTTCTGTCAGTTCAGTTTCTGAAAAACTACTTTCGCTGTTTCATGGATTTTACAAGAAAATATTATTGTGCCTCTGGTGCAGATGGAAAAATCCGACTTAGTTATAGATCCATGCCTCCCCACTACCTTTCCTAGTAGCATAGCATAGCAAATTACGGATCCTTAATAATTAGCAAGAATGAATTTTGGAATCCATTTCTAGAATCTCACCATATCTTTGTCTGCATACTTGGCTCTTCAGGCATTTGATTTTGATTGTTGTTTTTGATGCCTTCTTGTTGCATGAGAATGTTCGTGAAGATGTTCAACGGTAGCAAATGTGCGGCCTGCCTTTCGAAGCAATGACATGAGGTTGCATGTTCTGTCTTCTTTTGTAGCACTGTGCAATCATTTCAGGCTTCTGGATTAACCACTAAAGAAGTAAATGAAATATTACAACTGTCTTTTGTCCCCATTCCCTACCTGAGTCTGAAGCAGTGTGCATATGCAAGGGTAGAGCGGGGCACTTGCTGACAGTACTTCTGAAGGGCTGATCAAAGCAATAATATTCAGCCACGTTCTCGTTCTGTGGAGGATCACAGGTCAAATCATAACTGTGTATCTCATCCTCTTAGCAAATTGTGAGGGTTCCATCTGCTTGTGTCAGGATCACCATGTGCAGTTTGTGGGACCCTGGAGAGCAGCTGGTTCCATCCATGTGGGAATCAGTGGTACCTTAAAAGATTTTGCCAAGGAATTGGGGGTGGGTTATTGGAACTGTGCTTCTTTGCAACTTAGAAATATTCTGGAAATGGTCCTCACTAATTGTTCAGTGTAATCTCACGTGGGAGCAGTGCAGTGAGCAAAAAAAGGAAACCCACTGAAACTCTTGTTGCCATTTCCTTGCTTTACTATTTCCTTACATGCCCATCTGAAGCATTCATTGTCAAAACTTCAGCCTGGATTACTGCAGGAAAGAAGCCAGGAAAGGGAAAAAAAAAAAAAAAAAAAAAAAAAAGGCTTCTTTTTCATTGGAATTTAGGAAAGTTTGTCTGTCTTTTTTGTCTTTTTCAAAGTTTTCCAAGTGTTGTGAAAATGCTTGCAGTGCTATATAGTGACATCTATTAATGTCAATAGAATGATCTTTTTTTCTCACTTGCTGACCATAACAAGTTCAAAGCAGGAGGTTTCGTAGGCCAGAAAGGCACCGCCCTGCTGGTCCTGCCTACAGAGCAGGTGCTGCTGGCACCCTGCATTGCCCAGCTGTTCTAGTCTGCTTGTGAGGTTGTTCTGGAAGGTGGGGGAAGTGCAAAAAGAGCAGTTTGTAGTCCCCAGCTGTGAAGTCAGTTTTACTCATTGTATGCAAAGCTAGCTTTCCAAGCTGTGGCATCTTTAACTTTTCTTTAATCTGGAATAGAAACAGAATTTTTTAGAGTTATAGAAATTGGAGCCACAGGGATACAGTAAACAGAAAAGCTTAATCAAATCACCTCTAATGTTTAACAGCAGACTGCTAACCAGTGAGATTTGTTCTCATTATTTAGCTAGGGATGTCCGTAGGGAAGACATGGGAGGAAAAGGCCTGAATTAAAGGGTTATTTTGGAAATGAAAAAAAAAGTATCAGAGAACCTATGTTTGGGCCAGTGGATATGTCTTAAAGAGGAATCATTTTTCATAAAGTTAAAAATTTCCCCCTGAACTTTGCTTATGATGCTGTACTGCATTATGTAAATAAATAAAGCAAAAGTAAGCCCTGGTACAGGAAGATAATTCTTTGGCTTATACCTTTACATTTAAAGAGAAGAAGATAGCATTGTAATTTAATAGTAATTCCATTGAGCTACTGCCCCCATATATTCTGAGAGAACATCCTTGAAGGTAGTGATGGAATTTAATGAACTGTTGTTACTGCTAATGTTTGGGAGGCAGTGATGGAGCTGCTGTGCATCTGGGAGAGATGACCCACAGATATGCTGCTGGCCTTGTTCTTTATTTGAAAGCAGAAGTTTCATCTCAAATGAGATGTCAGTTTACCTCAGTACTCCTTTCCTTAGACACAGATTTCCTTGTTAGCTTGTACAGATTTTTCCTGTTTAAAACTAAGATGTACAACCAGTTTGGAATGGTGGCATTGGCCTTAAAATATCAGCCTCATGTTTTATAATAATGTAGAGGGAAAACAGATGATAGTGGGAGATTCATTGTGCCTTCAGCTGAATGGCACAGGTCTTTGTAATAAAAATAAATGGATTTTCACAAGAACCAGAAGCAGGGTGGCTTTCCTACACCTGCAAATTTGTTAGGCTGTGCAAAACATTACTTATCTGTTTGAATTTTGACATTGAATTAACTTTAAATGCAGAATGTAATGTACTGGCTTTTTGTACTGACAAGCTGAGAAGGAATATATCCTTCAAAATATACATATATATGTATGTATTTCTTTTTAAACATGATTCAAAAATGAACTTTACAAAAAGCCAGGATGGCTAATGCAAGTCCATATTTTAGGGACAATTGGTAATATTTTGCCTCAGGAGTATCCTTATGTTTGCATTTAATGGTTTTTGCTGCGGTTGAGCTGCACGTGTCCAAGATTGCTGTCCCCTCATGACAAGAACATGACTCAGCAGAAGTGCTGCTCTCAGCTCTCCTTCCCGGAATGTTGTAAGAGTGCTTGTGCATTGGACACATTTCTTTAATACAGCTTGAAGGATAGTATTCCAGCTGTTCTTTTGCTTGTCAGTTTTATCCTTCTCAACACCTTTTCCTGTAGAACATTTCCAGAACCTTTCATTTTCACGTTTCAGCATGATAATTTTTGCAGGCCAACCTCCTTAGTTTGATTACTGTAGCAATAATTAGGATAGATTTCCTTTAGATTATAAGAGGTAATTATGAGAGAGGGGGATCTCTTCTGAGTCTTCCATCTCTGCTGAACTGTCCCAGCTTTTCCACAGCTTCATTAATTTTCTGGATATGGGAGAGAAGGCTAAATAGACCTCAGCATCATTACCCATATAAAGGTTCATCACTCTTTTACAGTATGATTTGTCAATGAAGTTTAGCAATATGCTAAGTAAAATATGCAAAGTATTCAAAGGATCCATGTGATTAAATCACATTGCAAATTTTTATAAACGGAGCTTCAAGTGCTTTTAGAACTTTATTTGTGGCTGAATTTCTGCAGCTGACTTTTTAACTGTTTACTGGAGAAGAATGGGGCTTTATCTCAAGATAAACATCCCTCAAAATGTCTACCTGAAAAATGAAATGTAATTGCATAGAATCTAATGAGTTAATTTTAAGTAATACAAATTGATTGTTACATATTTCAGCTCAATTATATTTTTGAATACAACTTGAGGTGATAGATGATATAAAAACTTAAGTCTGGTGCCCTTTTTTTCTTATTTCTAAAAATATTTGTTTAAATATCAAAATGTTAATATTTTTTAAGCTTAAAGTGAATGAAGTGACTGTAATGTCACTTAAAAAAGTTACATGTAATGAAACTACTTGATGATTGCATAGCACTTTCATAATCTCCAACAAAGTTCACTACATAAGAATGCAAATTTTTATCAATTTTTTCAACTCTTGGTCATAGGAGATTTGAAGCATTTGTCTTCTGAAAGAGGTCTTTGTTGCACTTTTTTTGTACAGACTGTTGGTTATGTGGGGATGCAGGCTATAGAAGTATAAGTCAAGTAAATGAGCCTTGATCTCCATCCTGTATAATATTGTTCCTTCTTAGAATCACAGAACAGTAGAGGTTGGCAAGATCTCTGGGTCACTCTGGAGGGCCACCCAGAGCAGTTGGTCCAGGCCTGTGTCCACATGGCTTTGGAAGATCTCCAAGGAGGAAACGCCATGATCTCTCTGAGTAACTTATCTTGGTGCTACATCACCCCCGCAGCACAGAAGTGCTTCCTGATGTTTAGATAGAACCTCCTCCATTCCAATTTATGCCCATTACCTCTTTTTCTGGCCCTGGACACCACTGACAAGAGCCCATCTCCATCATCTTTGCATCCTCTCTTCAGGTCTGTATTGACATTCATAACACTTCTCTCAGAGGAGAGACACTCCAGACCTTTGGCATGTTGGTGGTCCTCCACTGGACTCTTCCCTGTATTTACAGGTCTCTCTTGTACTGAGGGGCCCAGAACGGGGTGCAGTACTTCAGGTGTGGCCTCACCAATGCTGAACAGGGCAGAAGGATCAACTCTCTTGACCTGCTGGTGATACTAATATGGTGATATTAGCCTTCTTAGCAGCAAGGGCACGTGGCTGGCTCAAATTCAGCCTTAGCCTTCTGGGCTAAGAATTGGCAAAGTGTCAGGGAAAGCTTACGAGACTTTGTCACAGCCTGCCTCCACCAGCTACTAGCACTTGTGGATACTGTTCTTCATAGCCGTTGCTCTGACACACTGGCTTGTGCAAGTTTGAGTCGCCTAGGAAAGATGTTACTTGAAGTTAAAATATACTGGAGCTACTAAATCTGAAACCTGCTCTGCTGAGGAAAAGGGAATGATTTTCTTGTCAACATTGAAGTGGAAGACTGAATTTGAATAGCACTGCTTACAAAACAAGACATTTACCATTACCAAGCTAGTCATTTTGTGCTGACCTCTCGGTGAGTACTCTTTTAGGCTAAATACTTCAGAAATGGTTTTAGAAAGAAAATCAGGAGGACGTTTGGCAAAGAAGTGAACGTGGGTGAAATTTTAGTTCTGTGCCTCTTAAAGGACACCTGTCTTATAAATGAATTATCACCTGTAAAGTAGTTTACTGGGTGTCAGTGAGTTAGATAGGTATGAAACATACATATATGCAGGTATGCATTGTAGGCAAGATTGGACAGTGAGCACTTGTGTTAAATCTATCATCATATAATATATTTGGAAAGATATAGAGGAAGGAAAATTATCATAATATTCGATCTACTTAACAGTGACAATGGGATTATACAACAGTGTCTGCACAGCAGACTACAGCAACACAAATGCTACCCACCATTTGTTCTGTGAAAATTGTTGTCATATCTTACCATAAATATTCAGGACTTCAGACTTCCATACATCACAAGAAAAAGAACAGCTGGTAGCTTACAGTGTACTGTGATGACAGCTTTGAATTTGCAATGAATTTGCAATGAACTGCTGAGGTGCAGGCAGTATTTCTGGGGAGCAAGTCAACTGAAAGACATACCCCATCTGTAGACAATTGGTCTGCCACATATTTTAAGATACTGTTCCTAGACACTCAAAGGTATGCCATGGGCACTGAAGATACAGTGTTATGCAAAAACTATGTGATCATATTAGAAATTGGGCACAAAGTCATCAAATAAGGGGAGAAGTTTCATAACCATCCTGTTAAAATAGATGTCAATAAGACACAAGGAAACAGTGATGTACAGAAATATTCAATGTAAAAAGCTCTGTGTATTTTAAAGTCATTTAAAAATCATTTTAACGTATTTGTATAAACAGTTAAGTATATAAAAAGTCCTCTTTTTAATTTATTTCTTGAAAAATTGAGTGATGCCAGTCTTACCTGCATTTATCCCAATTACATCATGTTTTTCTATTCACAGTATAGAAATTGTCTCTCAGTTTGTCAGTTGAAGCAGCATTTAAGCTCATACTTTGTCATTTGTTTTATTAACCTCTGTCACTTTGTAGCCTTTTGATCAACTCCTCTTCTTCAATTTTATGCATCCACTTCATTTCTCATTAGTGTCCATATCTCTGTCTCTTAATTCACACATATATAAGATTTTGTTTTTCAATTGTTTTAGACCTTTTTATTATATAGAAGTAGTGTCAGCTTCTGCTGTTTGCATGAGGAAGCTTTGGTGCACTATCAGGAATCATTGCAGAGAGCACCAGCTCTCTGGAACAAAATAGTTGAATCTGTTCACTTTTTTGAGGTGCTGTCCTGTGGTATCATTCAGCAGGTGCATGCTCCTTGATTAACAGGATATTGACCTTCACTATAAAAACTGCACAAGCCCAGATCAAAGCTCTGTTCCATAGGTTACTTCTCACTTCTGTGACTGTCACTGTGCCAGCAGATCCACAGGTTTCCTCATCTGTTCTTCTCTGTCACATCTGTGGCCCCATAAGGTCAGTAAGACCCAGCACCAATGCCTGATACCAGCTATGTAGCTAGGCTTTTCTGCTCAGTAGTGCAGCGATCTTTAATAAGTCTGGATTGTATGAAGAGATGTTTATTGTAATACACTGTTGGCTGGGTGTGATACTATGCCTGATCAAACGTCAGCAGTTCCAGGTAGGTAACTTTTCTCTGTCCTTTCCAAGGTGCCCCAGTACACAGCAGCATCTCAACTGAGCAACAATCAATAGACAGTGTAAAGATTTCTGTATGTTGAATAGTGGATGACATAAACCTGTGTTCACCTACTGACATTTGACACAAAATACGTGTCATATGTTGTTCACCTTCTAGTCTGAATGTCAGCATGCCTACTGGAATGCTTTATCTAGCACAGGTGGTTTCCAGGTGCATTCAGGCTTGTTGTCTGAGCTACTTTTCCTTTTCACACTAGTGAATCCTTCAGGTTCACTGTATATATCACTTTAGCAATGTAATGATTCCAAGCCTTGTCATGCAGTTCATTCATTTGTAATATACTACATTTGTTTCTAATGCAAATTCTTGCTCCATTTGAGTCTGTGTCATTTTTCCTCTTACCTTGAAAATTCATGGTCGATCTCTTTTCTCCATCTGCGTGTAAATTATGAGACATCAGAAAATTCTTCGCTGACTACAGCTAAGCCACAGTAGTGTTATTTCTGGTACACTTTTAAAATCTATAAGCTGTCTTTTCATATTAAGCATTTGCCTGACTTCTCAGTGTATTTTCTTTTTGTGATAAATAACTAGGGGTTTTTTTTTGTGCTATGAAAAATCAAGCTCTGTTTTTGTCCAAGCACACCTATTGGTGCTGAGAAAAAAAACATATCTTGGGCCATTTTTTGATCAGTTGACTACTACTTGCAGTATTGTTCATCCACTGAGTTTGTGAGTACCTCTCATGCGGAAGGTTTTTATAACTATTTGAAAGTTTAGCAACTTGTCCTTTGAAGGCTTTGACTAGAATTCTTTTACAGCTTCCCAGTATAAATACTCACATAATACTATGCCACAGTAGCTCAAGTCTGATTATTTAAGTGGCTGAGTAGGATATTTCATGAAAAATGTCTTCTACAAGCATAGCTTTGTACTTGACGTTTCTACTCACATATAAAAGCCATTAAACAAGGCAGTAATTCTTCTCTTTCAGGTTCAGTGTAGCTATCATCCATGTGAGTGATCCTACTGACTACATAAGGACTTTCCATATCAGTCAAGATTATAGGACTGGATTCCTGTCTTCCTATTTTGGAGACAATTTAAGTTCTGTTTGGCAGTAGCTGTTTGTGTCACAGATCAGAATACATATCCTGTGCCAAGTGGTCAGGTCCACACAGCTTACTGCTCATCCCTTTCTGGTGAAAACCAGAAACCCTTCCTGTTCTGTCCTCTCCATCACTCTTCCTGCAAACCAACAAATGTCAGAATGTACTATGAATAACAATGAATAGAACAACACAATGAAATTTTTATTATTATTATTTGTTAAGTGAATGGAAGAAATATGAGTTTGCTGCTGTTCCAGTCACTTGTTTGGTACTTTTACTAGTGGCAGTAAACGTTTAGAACTTTCATGAACTATCGCATAAATAACAAGGGATTTCTTTACTTGGTATTACCCTTGGAAAATCTATAGATCAGTTTTAAAATATCATCTGTAAGTACCTGCCAAACGTCTTGCTATTTGAAGTCTCTGGGTTTGTTGTTTTTTGGTGGGTTTTTTGTTTGTTTGTTTGTTTGCTTGTTTGTTTTGTTTTTTTGTCTTCTGTCTGATTCACCTGAGAGGACTGCCATTTCTGTAAGCCATTCAGTGTGTCAAGAGAAATGCTCATGGAAATTAATAAATATAAGAGAATTAGAGAAAACCTGCATTTCCCCAGTGATTTCTGGGACTTCATTTCTTCTACCCGTAAAGATTAAGGTTTTAGTATTTACCATGCAAGTCCATCTTTATAAAAGGACATTTTGTTTTGATTATTTAGAACCTGGAGTCACAAAGGCTACATTGTAATTAGATATATGTTGGTAGAAATGGAAAATGTATTGTAGTAGTCAGAATCCCCAGGGGAAAGTTTCTTTCAAAAATCCATTGAATTTATTCATATGTGAAAAGAACAGTCAATATTTGAGATATGTGATGTCAATAAAAGTGAAATGTATTAACATACAGTCTAAGTTACAGAGCATGGCCTTGCCAGTTAGAATATTTCAGCTTTGATTCACAAAGCTACTATGTGCTTTTAAAAACATAATCTCTAAAGGAAAATATAATTAATCTCTTAAAAACAGAATTATGTAGTCATAAGAATGAATAGTTGAATAAAACATGTAAGATAAGAGTTATATTATTGCATATTGGAAGTGAAAGGTGAAATATGTGTAATGTTTTTCATCACTGTGAATGCGGATGAGAGGATCGTTTTATGACATTCATGCTTGTGGGGATTCTCTGTCATCCCAATAGTGACAGAAGCTGCCCAGCTGTCTGTTTGCTGTTTTGGCTTGGATAAAAGATAGCATTATAAGAAGTGATAAGGAAGAGAAAATATGGCAGAATATTATTCTATTAACTTGATACCCTGTTAATAAACATTTAGCTTACTGAAATACTTACCCGCCCTATCTTACTACCAAATCCTAAATCAGTGGCAAATAATGGAATTTTTATTTGCCAGTCAGTTCTTCAGGGATTGTACTATCTGCCTCCACTGTCACTAACAAACCACCAATAATAATTCAGAAAGAAAATGCCTCCAGGTGAGATAATTATCCCTCAAGGGCTGTAGTGCTACACATAGCATAATATCCAGTTTTGTGTCTACTCTCCGATGAGGAAGTTCCACCAGAAGCTTTCCACTTGCTGACGACCCATTAGTAGAAAAGTGTTCCTTTCATCGCCTTGCTCTAAATCTTCCCAGGCAGGTGTTGGCACAAATTGGTGGAACAGTTGGATTGAACTTTCTTCAGTCTGTTACCTCCTTCTTATTCAGTGTAGATCTCTTTGTATTCCTGTTCAAGGAATCAGTGAACGGCATCAAAATCCCAAGAGCTGTCAATGTATTTACTTCATTAGAAACATCATCTTTACAGTGAAAAAAAATGCTTATAAATTTTAAATGCACCTTCCATGAATATTTGCTAACGCTGACTTTAAGCATGTCACTGTTTTCTATATTGTTTGTGGAAAAGGATGAGTTAAAGTAATTCAAGTGATTTTCAAATGTTTATTCATGGAATGGTGGTAAATTACCACTGTGAGGCAAATTTTAGGAGTTTCAGATGCTCCTGTGGAAAAGCAGATGTTTAACTCGCAGCAGTAGCTCCGTTGCTATCTACTTTTGCCTTTTCCTAGCCTGCACCTGTGAGACTGAAGTGAATTGAGGAGTTTTCCTCACATTCAAATGTGAGTTGCTTCACATTTTGTACAAGGACTTCATTAAACATGTTTGCAAAGTCTCTTTCTTTCACTATTAGGTGGATCTATTTAGTGATGAACAGAATTTGTTTATAGAAAGGGAATTTTTGGAAGGCTGTCTACCATGCCCTAGATCACTATTCCTATCACATTGCCTTTTTCTCAGTAAAGTTCAATAAAGGCAAATGTTGTTTGCAATAAAGGTAATTGTGAATGCACCTGCATTCACATGCACACACACAGTCCTAATATCTTCATTATTGTTTTCCCATGTACGTTGCCAATCTTTTCCATTTTGCAAGCACAGCATGATGATTCCTGTCATTCACTGTTCGTTTCACTCACTCTTCAGGTCTCCTGTGATGGCTGGAGGTCTATTTGCCGTTAACCGGAAGTGGTTTTGGGAGCTGGGAGGCTATGATCCAGGATTAGAAATATGGGGAGGAGAGCAGTATGAAATCTCCTTTAAGGTAAGTCATGCCACCTTATGTAATACTTATTTACTTGTTAGGTTTTATGCCTCTGGATTTTCATTTCTGTATGCTTTGTGATCCTGGTAAGTTCACTGATACTTGATTTCATGTTTTAACTACAAAGAATTTAGTACAGTTGTTTTTCTTTAACAATTTTCCCAAATTTCAAACAGAACTATGCCATAAACGTATGCTTCAAAAACTATACAGAAATCACTGAGTGCAGTTTCCTCCAAATGTCTGGTAGCTTACCACCAACATGAAGCTTTACTTTGTCCCTTGTATCAAGTCTTCTCTACTTAACTACCATCAGATGTTGCACTTACTGAACTCCATCATGTTGAGGGTAGGCCTCCATAGGGTCAGCTCATGGAAACTGAAGAAGAAAGTCATAGGAAGGAGAACCCTTTTCAACACAATCACTAGATCACCTGAGTTCTTATGAGCTGTTATTGGCAGGCCGGGTTTTCAAAATTAGTTGATTTTTCTAATTGCATTTGGATAATTAAAATGATAAAATTTTAATGGCAGAGTTTTCAAGTGCTGAGATTACGTACAACCAGCAATCTTACATCCTCTATGTGGACATGAGCGTTCAAATTAGTTGTTTGGCTTTTACATGCTGAGTTGAAAGTCTTGTTACCTTTTACATGTCAGTTAGGTATTACCATTAGTTTAATGAGGACTAAATGTATAATTTTGAAAATTAATTTTCTTTTGTTCCAGTTTACCCACAATTAAGAACTTTACCTTATGCAAAGGTTTTCAATTAGTTAATAGAATTTCATTATAGAAATGAACTGACTCAAACATGTATGGATAAAGTTTGGATTTTTAATCAGAATTCACATTTAGCTTCAGGATCTTTCCATGCTACTTCCAAATTCCTACAGTGTAAAGCTCAGTAAATAAATTTAGAATGTCGACCATGACTAATATTGTGCATATTGCTCCATCTGAATTTCAGCAGTGATTAAAACAATAGAGCTATGGCCATTCTATTGAATGAAACAAACAGCGTGATCCTACACTGGACTGCCAGGCTGTCTTTATTATGTGAGTTATCAAAACTAGAAAAATGGTTTGTATTAACTGAACTACTCTCCTCTTTCTCTAAATCATTTTTACACCACAGCAAAATAAAATTGGAAGGCAGGGGAAACCCTATAGTTAGAAATCATGTTTAGAATATATCAATTTACATTCTATCCATATAAGTCATTTCAAAGTCAAATGTAAGTAGTCACTTGCAGCTGTAACAAGAGTTTCTGACAGGTCACCTAAGATTTTATTATCCTATTCCATATATTCTTTTTATTTGTCATCACAAACAATATAATTGTAATGCAGTCCAGTCTTTGTATAGAAACCATGGTAACAGCACTAGAAACTGAGATACTAGATTACCCCAGTATGTTTTGCTCAAGCAATAGATTTTTTTTGTAGTCAGCTGTGTCACACTGGGTCTCATTTCAGTCCTATCTTCTGAATCATCTCATTAGTACACACTAACCTTAGGGTCCCTGTCTTTTTTATTAGTTAAAAAAAAAAAAATAGAAGGAAAAGGATTGCCTAATAGAAACAGCTTTTTACTGGAAGAACTGAACCTATACAAGTTTCAGAAAAAAAAAGTCTTGTTTTGTTTGGAATGACAGGAAATGGAAGAAGAAATCAAGGGGCCAGGAGAGAGAAATGGGACAGACTTTTTTGTTATATCAGAATCACCAGTATCAGCTTGGGTTGCTACTTCAACAATTTCCACATCAAGAGCTACAAATTCAGTCAACTTGAAACATTTTAAAGTGACAACGAATTATTCAGTTCAATTTACTATTGTACTTACAAACTTGAGAGATTGATGGACTTGCCATCTCTGTTATTCATAAAGTCAGTGAGGAAAACAGATGACCAACCTGTGTGACACCTTTAATTGAGTGCATAGGAAACTACATCTTAGAGCTCCTTAGGACAACCACAGCTATGGTTTGTGGAAGTGTTGTATCATGGGTGCTTTGCATCCACACCTTATCTAATATTAATGCTAATTTTTTTGGCAAATAATTATTTGGAGCATACTGCTGAAGTAACTCTCTCAAGAATATCTATAAACACCAGTTCCCAGTCATTTCTTCAATTCAATTAGGTCTTAAGTATTCTGTGAAAACATGTTTTTTTCATTAAAAGCTGCAAAAAGAAGCCAATTAGAATGTCCCATAACCATAGAAAGTTAATCTTCAAAGGACTATTTCAGACTGGTCTTTAAACTTAGTGATGAACTTGGTGTTCCTTTCATGTTCTTCACATCATCTTGTTTCTAACTTTGAGATTATTTTTTATGGAAGTTGCTATATAACTGTAAACAAGCAAATTACCCAGCTACTATAAATGGATACCTTACGTGATAATATGACCTTCCCTGTGTCAGCCTTGGGATCCTTGTGATTAATTCAAATATAGTGACATAATTATGAGAGAGAGCATGCCAGAGAGAGCTGTCACAGACTCCCTGGAAGGAAGCAGTGTCCAGTTCACACTGCACTAACAGGAAGCTGGAGGGAAGAGATTTCAGATGTAGTTTTTGGTCCTCTACTCAGTGGTGAGTTTCAAACATCACTTTATGGACTAACAAATTATTGTAACCTCCCCTTTTTAATGTTATAACAGCATATATACATATAACAAATCCTCAGGAGTCGGTGCTGCGAACAGTGCCATTTAACATCTTTGTAGGCAACATGGACGGTGGGATTGAATGCACCCTCAGCAAGTTTGCAGTTGACACCAAGCTGAGTGGTGCAGTTGACACATCAGAGGGATGGGATGCTATCCAGAGGGACCTGGACAGGCTTGAGAGGTGGGCCTATGCCAGCCTCATGAAGTTCAACACAGCCAAGTGCAAGGTCCTGCAACTGGATCAGGGCCATCCCAAGCACAAATACATGCTGGGTAGAGAACTGAGAGCAGCCCTGAGGAAAAGAATTTGAGGGCATCAGTTGATGAAAGACTCAACATGAGTCAGCAATTTACTCTTGCATCCCAGAAGGCCAACCGTACCCTGAGTTGCATCTAGAGAAACGTGACCAACCAGTTGAGGGATTCTGCCCCTCTACTCAGATCTTGTGAGACCCCAGCTGGAGTACTGCATCCAGTTCTGGAGCCCCTGACACAAGAAGGGCATCATGCTGTTGGAGAGGGTCCAGAGGAGAGCCAGAAAGATGATCAGAGGGTTGGAGCACCTACCCTACAAGGACAGGCTGAGATCCAGGGGGATTTTATAGCAGCCTTCCAGTACTTGAAGAGGGGCCCACAAGAAAGCTGGGGAGGGGCTTTTTAGAAGGGCATGTAGCGACAGGATGAGGAGAAATGGATTTAAACTCGAAGAGAGTAGATTTACACTAGATATGAGGAAGAAATTCTTTACTGTGAGGATGGTGAGACATTGGAGCAGGTTGCGCAGAGATGTGAATGCCCCTGGAAGCATTCAAGGCCAGGCTGGATGGAGCTTTGAGCAACCTGGTCTAGAGGGAGGTTTCTCTGTCTATAGCAGGGAAGTTGGAACTGGATGATCTTAAGGGTCCCTTACAACCCAAACCATTCTACAATTTTATGAATCGCTCACCACGCCCCAAACAGTGCCGTGCTCACCTCTCAAGCAGTGGAAGAGAGAGAGATGAACTCCCACCCACTTCAAAACTGTTTTTCTGCTTTATGTCATATAGTATGGGATATCCCTTTAGCCAGTTTAAATCAGCTGTCCTGATTCTGTCCCTTTGTATGGAAACTGCTATGTCATAGTCTGAACCAATGGTTGAGCACCTAGTGAAGAGACACAACCAGCCCTGGGAGCACAGGTGAAAGCAATTCACCAGGTTCCACCCCTCCCTAAGCTTCATTTAAGGGCTGGCTGCCACAAGGGCATGGTTTCTAGCTGGATATCTCTTCTTTTTGACTATTCAGCAAGCCCTGTTCCTTGGGATGGGTAAGCAAATCTTTCTTTCTTTAATTGGGTTGTGACCATCACCCTTTTATGGGTTATTTAGAACTGGTTGTTTGCTGTTGCCTTTCCCTATACTCCTCCCAGCCCCTCATTAGTATGAGCTGAGAAAATGGAACAGTCTTGTTTCTGTACAACACTGCTTAGCAGTAACTATAAACATTGTTATGCTATCAACATTTTTTTTTCACCTAGAACAAAAACACTGCATCGTACCAGGTGCTCTGAAGAAAACAATTCTGTCCCCATTGTGTTGTCTAGGAGACGGTATATTCTGCTGTATGTAAATACTATATAGAGTTAAACACAGAGATACTTCAAGAAAGCATGCAAACCCTGAATTTAAAATGGGATATTTTAACAAGAACTAATAGTCTAGTGTAGATGGCCATACTGACATCTGCAAAAAATATTTTGTATGTGTAAGTCCTTTATTTTTTCCCTAAAAGTTAATGTAGAAATATTTATCAAATCAACAGCTTAAAATATCTTCTTCAAATGTAAAGCCTAGGTTCA
The DNA here is from genome assembly GCA_002909625.1 of Bambusicola thoracicus. Lineage (NCBI taxonomy): Eukaryota > Metazoa > Chordata > Aves > Galliformes > Phasianidae > Bambusicola > Bambusicola thoracicus. The sequence goes on along the minus strand of PPHD01009936.1, from coordinate 4,728 downwards.
AAGAGCCTTTGTCCTACAATGCCCCAGCTCCTGTTTAATATATTCCCCTTTCTACTTTTGTAGTGCAATTGAGCTAATCTGCTTCTTTCTTCAGGCTTTGACTATTCTTCAGGAACATTTTTTTTTTTTTGCTAATGTTGAGAAAAGAAGCTGTAGTTTTAACTTCTGTTTAACTCTTTTTCATAAACCCCAAGGACAACTGTATCTAGATTTAAGCAGTCCTTTCTCCTTATGGCTTGCTACCTCATTTTAAAAAGCAGAAATCTCCCTCACTTGGCAAGTCTTTATTTCCCAAACATAGGTGCAGCACTGAAAGAGTCTCTATACCTTTGGCCTTACCCTTCCCTATAGAATAGGGAGAATATGAGCCTGCTAGAGTCTGTGCTTGAACACATGAATTGCCCTCTGTAAGAACTATAGGGCCTGCAGACTTTCTTAGTAGCATTGTCCCACTGTGTGTTCAGATAATGTTTTAAGTACTACATGAGAGATAAAATGTCTCCACAATTGCCCAGTTACAAATGTTGGAAATGGGAGTGTGTCAGGAATACTAGCGATGTCTCTAGTTGTAACGTAAACATTTGACATCCATTGTGCTGTGTGACTGAAGACAAAGCAGTTCAAATGTGTACCAATGTATATGTGAAAATACAGCATCTCTTTGCTGCATTCCTGCTCTCTTTCCTTCTTCTGTGAAGGGATCTTAAGGGATTTGTAGGCAACATAGTGCTGGTGTTCAGCAGAACATTCCCTGTGGTTCTGGCAGCAGTTTGATGGCATGGTTCAGTTTCTAGTGACTGCCAAGGCCACACGGAAATGCCAGAGAACAAAAGCACAGACTTGACTGAAATGCCTGTAATACAAAAAGAAAATGGAAAAACAAACCACTACCCCTCTGCAACTGAAAGGATGGATAAAACCACAACAGCAAAAAAGGCTGCATTAACATGTGTGCTGCAACAAACCAGAAGAAAAACTAACTTGAGGAAACCTTTCAGGAGCAGAGGGAAGAACAGAGGAAATAATAATTAAAAAAAAAAAAAAAAAAAAGGTGGATTCCAGCAGTGAATATACTAAATGTAGCTTTGGCTCAAAGCCTTCCAGAAATGCTTAGAATACATTTACTGCAACATCGAAATGAATGAGAACAGGATGGAGCAATGACATCTAGGCAAAAATTATGTCAGCCCTTTAATCCAATGAGCTCTCATTAGATGTGGAGTATATTCGCTTTCATTTTAGAGATCTGAATCCAAATAATCTTTGGAGAAGATTTTTCACTTAAGAAAAAAAATAGATAAAAAAATCTTTTCCACTCATTGTTCTTATCTCCATCTTTTGATGGATGATATGAAAGTGAGGGGAGAGTCGCTGAGAACTCACTACCTTTCATCCTTTTTTCAGTTAACATCACTCTACTGTGGGGCTCAGTGCAGGGTTTCTGCATCTGTCTGTTTGTACTAGGTTAGCAGCAATTGCTTTTACAGCAATTTCATTGCACTGAAATAAGAAAAGATGCCCTAGAACTGTGCTTGTCTGTGTTTTGGAAAAACATGCCTCTGAGCTCTGGTGAAGGCTCAGAATTCTGAAGCTCGAACTGCTGCTCACATGGTTTGCTCAATCTGCTCCTTTCTAGGCTAAGCAAATGCAGTTCCTAAAGCCTTTCCTGAAGGTGATGCGGTGGGTATTTTTTCCTCCAGTTCCTGTTGCTTTCCCATCTGTCTATATCTTTCTTAGAACACGATGAATAGACTAAATTCCAATACTCCTAAATAATTAAAAAAAAAAAAAAAAGCAAAGCAGCTCTCCCATGTGTATTACAAGCATAAGGCTTACCCCTTTTGTTCTCCCTGTGTTCTTTTCTGTGATGAGTGGTTTTTCATCCTGTTTTGGTTTTGTTTATCTTCTCTGTGAGATAAGCCATATTTAAGAGTAGCAATATTTATGTTTGTCTAATATGATTTGACAACAATGATGACTGTTTAAAAAAAAAATCCATTGAAAATTGCAAATGTCTCCTCAGCTCTATTCAGCATCTAGCCTTTCTTTTTTTAAAATTATGGGTCAAAGTAGTTGCAGGAATGTCAAAAACATGCACCTCCCTTCTGTCTATTGCACATCCAGAATCTGTATACAGCTCCATGGGTCATAGAATCATTAATATTGGAAAAGACCTCCAAGATAATCTAGTCCAACCATCCACCTGCCACCAGTATTTCCCACTAAACCATGTTCCTCAGTATCACATCTAAACGTTTCTTGAACACCTCCAGGGGCGGTGACCTCACCATGTCCCTGGGCAGTCCATTCTAGTGCCTGACCACTCTTTCAGAGAAGAAATTTTTCCAAATATTCAACCTGAACCTCCCTTGGCAGAACTTGAGGGCATTCACTCTTGTCCCATCACTAGTTATGTGGGAGCAGAAGTTGACCCTCCCCTTGCCACAGACTCCTTTCAGGGAGTTGTAGAGAGCAATAAGGTCTCCCCTGAGCCTCCTCCAGACTAAACAATCCCAGCTCTCTCAGCTACTCCCAGTAAGACTTGTGCTCGTGACCCCTCACACTCTTGTTGTCCTTCTCTGGATGTGCTCCAGGGCCTCAATGTCTTTCTTGTAATGAGAGGCCCAAAACTGAACACAGCACTTGAAGTGCGGCCAAATGAATAATGGATGTGTAGGCTTTGGTTACTTACTGTCTGTGCATCTCATTGAAATGGAAAGTTTAAGAAATCCTCTTCACTTTGGCAGTGTCTGAAGCATTTTTAAGCAGCTCAGCCAGAGTATTCAAGGGGAAATGTATGTGTTACTTCAAAATAGATATGGCATTTTTCTCTCTTTAATACTAGTGGGCAGCCTATGCATTTTCAATCCAGTCCTCCAGAAAAACCTCCTTAGGAGCAGTGGTGCATAAATGGCGTGAGTGATAGTCACAGGTTATTACTCAGTTATTTCAGCCTCCAAAGTGATCATTTCCTTTTAAGAATGAGTCCCACTGCAATTTGTTTGCAGAAGCACACAAACAGCACAAGGAACCTCTGTGGGTGGGCATGATAAGTACTTTTTAATTTTATGCATTTTGAACACTAGTGTGTGACTTTATCTACCTTGGCCTTACTCTGCTAAAGGAAGAATAAGTGTAGGGGCAGGGTGTTCAGAGCAATATTGCTCTGAAGCCTGTGAGAGTCTCATTTGGAAATTGTGTCCTTGTACTACCGTTGATATCAGTTTGTCCAGTAACAGGTAAAAAAAAAAAAACAGCCAGACTCAGCTTTGACCTTTTCACACTGTTCTCTTAGTTTCTTTGCATGAGGCTATTTCATACAGACCTTTCATTTGTTAAGCAGAGTATTTCAAACTCTGCTGCTTCTGAAGCTGTTCAAGAAGAGATCACTCTAAGACCTGGTGTTATACTCTGTAAAAACCAGTTCTGTACAGCTGAGCCTCAGGCCCCTCAGTTTCATAGATGGCTAAATTTCATAACCCTGTAATGTTGGAGATTCTGTTCTGCAGCCTGGTTTGATGTGAAATATCGCTGGTTGACCTTACAGATTCGAAATGTGGCAGCCAATCTGTGCGTGGACAGCAAACACGGAGCCACGGGGACTGAACTGAGGCTAGACATTTGTGTGAAGGATGGCTCAGAACGGACGTGGTCCCACGAACAGGTATTGTAACAGCTAAAAGAAAAAAGCAGTGTCAAATTGTTGGTTCTTTTTTCCAGTTTCTGAACATTTATCTGAAGTTTCTTCCTTTACTTAAGGTAAAGCTAAGTGTAGAAATTATTTTTGAATGACTGGTGACCTTAATAGTGTCTTAAAAGTACTCTTTTTAAACTAACCTCAGAACTTTGCTATATTCTTTTAAATTTCCAAAAGGAACTCTAGTTCTCAAAGAGCTTTCCGGTCCCCAGTTCTATCCCACTATATCATGAGAACATACTGAGTTCAGTTCAGTTCACTTCACTGAAGATATTTTAAAATTACTACCTGGACATCTGTTGATTGTCTCCTTCTATGCTTTCATCTCCATAAACACAGTAAGTGGTTTTATTTTAATATGAGCTATAAGCAAGATAAATAGTGTGAAAGCCAGAATGGGATTCACAAACATGAGGGATGAAAAAGGCTCAAAAGTGCTTTAATCTAGGTTGGTTAGGAGGAAAAACATAACTTCTCAGGAGTGTGGGGGGGAAAAGAGCTCCAATTTGTACTTGCCTTGATTGTGAATAGCATAGGAAAGAGATTTGTGATTAATTAGCTATGACCAACGTGAGCAGAGAATCTGGATGGAAAATACAACCTGGCCATTTAGTAGCAATGTTAATGAACGTTTCTTCTGCACAGCAAGGGACCCAGATGAGGGAAAAGATCCATGAGGCTGAGGAGAAAAAATTGATTGTCAAGTATGGCATTTTTGAAGATATTAAAAGCTTAGGAGGGAGGAGTTCTGAGGAACACTTGAAGTGCTGAGGTCAAAAATTCCTTCTCTAAGGACAATGAGAAATGCAGGGGAAGTTGTGCAAGTGAATGAAGCTGAGGAGTTAAAAATGATCACAATTTAGGTAGGTGCCAACACAAGGGGAAGGAAGCTGCTGAAAGAAGATTTCTTCATGTAGCTAACAGAGAATAAAGCACAGGGATAGGATGCCGAGATAGATAAGTAGAATTGGGCTTTGTTTATGAAAGCAGGAGTTGTTTCTGTTAGGCCAGGGGAGAGCAGCATGTCCTTT
>PPHD01009935.1:0-20138 GCA_002909625.1 Bambusicola thoracicus | reverse complement strand
AAAAAAAAAAAAAAAAAAAAGGTGGATTTACAAACGAAAAAAACAACACCACACAGTCCCACCAGAATGCCTCATGATGCGCAAACAGCCTACTCATTTTCTCTTATTGCACTTTTGTGCTTCCTCTTAGAAAAAGTTTCCTGTTCAGGTAAGCATTTTTGGAAGATAATTATTAAAAAAAAAAAAAAAAAAGAGAGAGAGAGAGAATTCATATAGGAAGGTGTAGGACAGCTTTACCATTTGGTATATCCGAAGGAGACATCTCCTGTATTAACGGCCACAAACTGGAGCATAGGAAATTCTGCACAAATGTGCATAAGATCATCACAGTAAGGGCGATGGAGCACTGGAACAGGCTGCCCAGGGAGCTTGTGGAATCTCCTTCTCTGGAGATGTTGAAGACCCGCCTGGATACCTACCTGTGCAACCTGGTCTAGGGAGCCTGCTTTGGTAGGGGGTTGGACTAGGTGGTCTCTAAAGTCCCTTCCAGCCCCTACAATTTTGTTATTCCGTGATTCTGCATATCTCATTGCTCCCCAGCTTGTAGCAGAAGTCTGAATTAGAAGATATGAGACACTGCCTCTGTGACAGTTCTCATTCGCCAAGTGGTCCATAGCAAAATTTATTTCTACACTTTAAAATGAGGTTGTACAATAATATCTTTCTTGATTAGACCAGATGTTGACCTCCTCAGTTCCTCAATGGTTTTGAAGTTCAGGAATGTGCTGGTGACCCATTACAGAAAAGTAAGTGTACTCCTCTTGTTTCTAAATTCTTTCTGAAGCCTCAGGTCTCTGACTCAGAAGATGATTGACCATTGTCCTGTCATGTAAGCAAAATACATCCCAAGTTCTTGTAAAGACTTTACACTAATGTACATGCATATAAATGATAGAAGATACTCGGGACCTAGAGATCTATCTATTCTGAGACACCTTTACTCACCTTTGCTCAGTCACTTTGGAGCCCTGGCTGAAAATAAAAGCTTTTTGCTTTCCTTCTTTTAAAAAAGACTCCACTTTTAAAAGTCTTTTTTAAAAGACTCCTTATCACTGCTTAAGTTTCACACAGTGAAGTACCTAAAAATCCTCTCCTGAAACTCTGTGATTTAGGAAGGAGGCAGAAGAAAAAGAAGAAAGAAAAGAAGGAAGGAGGACAGCTCACTTTCACTATCTGAAAAAGAGGAGCAAGTTGGGATTAAAGCATCAGATGAGACAATTCAGACACAAAGTACAAATGACAGAACAGTTTCATCACACATCCAAGAGGTGGTGTCTGTTGGCTCATTTTTGGTAGCCTCTTGAGCAAGTGCAAACATTTGCTTTAGCTTTAACAGCCAATGGCTGAGAGAAGAAACTGAACATCCATCACGTACATGAAAAGCACTCTGTCATCTATCAGCAGGACTCCTTGTGCTACAGCTCTGCAGGGTAGAGGATGAGCGCTCTAGTCTGTTTATTCTTAGCTAAATTGCAATATTTTCAGATATAATTCACAAGATAGCAGATAGGAAAAAGAAAACAATAAACAAAAAGAAACCCACAAAGGTTTTGGTTTGCCACTTATGAGAACTGCAGGTAAAAGCATAAAAATACCATAAAGATTTCTTTTTTGTATATGTTTATTTATGTTTCATTTTATTTCTTCTTTTAAAGACCTGAGATGTTGTCATTATATTTAAAAATGTTCAAATTGACATTTTAACACAAAACCCCCACCATGAGTCCCCATATGGGGTGCAACTATAAACCTATAATTACAAATTTAAATTATAACATCTTTTACAGTTTCAACTAAATGCAATATATAGCTGATAAAAATATACTTTTCTACTTCTCAGTGAAGATACAAACAAGACAAGGTGTTGATATGGATCAGTTGCAAATGTAAAATTGATCACCAGTTGGCCAAAACTTCACAGAAAATCAGGCTAATAAGAGCTAAAAAAAAAAAAAAAAAAAAAAAAAAAAGTGTAACTGGATGAACAAATAAATCCTTCTCTCCTAGTCCCTTTTTTTTTCTTTTGAGACCCTACTAGCTCTGAAGTGTGAATCCATTCACTGGTCATTTAACAGAGCAATCATTTTTAGAGTCTGACCTTGCTCAAACTGTAGATAGAAGCGAGACCAATTTCATAAAATAAAGCCTTCAGCACCGGTGACTCCTGTCACAGCACATTACCTCCTCAGTTGTTCTGGCACAACTGTCTGAGAGGCTTTCCTGTGAATCAGACCAGGAACTGATCCAACTGGAAATAATCCCATGGGTTTTTTTTTTCCCTTTTTTCTAAATTTATGTTATTTTATCGTCAAGCCAGATCATTTCTTCTCTCTAACTCACATCAGGAGTAGGAATGTGCAGGAAAGTGACAATTGACCCTGTCTTGTCTTGCTGCTGGGTACTTCAAAAGCGCTAGACCACAGACTAGGAACTTCTTTCTGAGGCTTGCTCCCTTTAGTGAAATGTAGATTATACATGCAAAAGCAGTCATAGATACTCAGCACTGAAAGCAGGTTCCAGAATCACCAAACACTGGAATGAGATGCATAATGCAGATTTTATCATGGGTACAACTAATTGTACCTGCTCCAGGATTGAGTTCCATAGCATTAATATTATGGTGAGTTTTTTTTTTTTTTTTTTTTTTTTTCCCAGAGAACTACATTTTTTATCTTCTGATTTCCTCTGTGTAGAAGTAAATTTACAGCAACTAACCCCAGACTGCTGGATACTCTGGATTCTGTCAGCATTTTACAGAGAAGAGGAAACTCAAGAGTAGCACACAAGTGCTTCAGCCTACTCTGCCAGCTGTAGCTTCAAATAAAAAAGTCTTAACGTGGAAAAGCTGAGCTGTATCAGATTGTCCCATCCCGACTTACTTTATCCAGGGTACTTGAGAGAAAGCTTACACCTATAATCAGTGGCCAGTCTTGCCTGAGTTCCCAGTATGAAGAGCACTTCAAGGCTTGGAGGAGCGATAAGGGCAGGCCAGAGGATTTATAATGTGGGGTTGTGAGGAAATCTATCTTGAAAACATGTACTTAACTGATGGTATAGACATGCTGGGTGTTATTTTGTTGAGAGCAGTTTCTTCTTGTAACTTTCATTTATTGCTTCAGGGGACTTTAAATATCATTACTTGTGGCCTAGACAATTGCTGGTATTCAGGCTCATACAAGAAATGTAAGCTTTCCACAGTGCTATTTCTCTGAGACACAGATGGAATAATATGATTTATCTGAAGTCACCCAGGGATACAACAGCAATGAACCTCACCAGGCCTATTCCCAAAAGCTAGCTGACTATAGATGCTAAGTACATAGTAGATGTTAGAAGTAGCAACAGATTCCTCAACCAAATTCTGTTTTTTTGTTATAAACAGTTTACAGGGTTAACAGCTTGTTATGTGTTTGATGATTCATTAAGCTGTCTTACTAGATCATTGTTGTAGTAAAAAGGGGAAGTCAAGAGTATCATTGGGACTGCTGGTGCAACAAGTCTGTGAGGCTGGTGAGGTGAGTATATGGGATAATTTGTTGGCAGTTAAAGCACTGGACATCTAAACAAAAGCATCAAACTCAGTGACAGGTGGCAGACAGCCCCACAGAGAGAAAAAAGAGTTGTGGAGAAAGACATAAAACTGTCATCTGTGAGTTACGTTCATGGTCCAAAGGCAATGTGACATCACTGAAGCCAAGTACACAGTGTTTACAGCATCTACACTGTCTGGCATTGTCTACAGTTGTTCTTTCAAGTTTAGTGATGATGATCTCAGCCTAAATTCTCATTTACAAAAAGATCATTTATACAACTTGACCATTACAGAGGCTACATTTAATTGACATCTGTTGTAAGATTATTTTTCACTGGCTGTGCTGTTAAAAAGACTGAGATAAATGGGAATCACATCTCTGCTTTACCACGTGTACCTCACTCTTGAACATATGTGGCAGAGTCTATAACGGTTTACGATAACAAGTAACTCACTGCGGAAAAGATGATGAATCAATTATAATGTTTTACTGCTCTTGGCTAAGTATATGAAATGGCAATTGTAGTAAGAATATTTTAAGATTTACTCACATATGATCATTGAAACACTTGTGTTCTTTGCAGGAGATGAGAAGAAATAAGGACTTCCATGGTTTTTAAGAAAATTGAGTGATCCTTTGAAAGGATTTGCTTTATCTTCCCAATTTTGTGATATTAACTACTAAGAAGTTTGGCAGTTACTCTTAAACGTAATTCTAGCTCTTGTCACTACTTGTAACTCTGGGGGAAAGAGATGTCTGTGAGATTCTCCTTGCAGGTGCAGCTGAGTTAGGTACTACAGGGAGGCTGTCCATTTCAAGGAAGGAAGAGGAGACAGTGACTACTGACAGATGCTGCCAAGAATGAGAAAATCAACCCTGTGGGCTCATGCTGTGAGGATTCTTTGTACATTTGACTGTTGTACACTTGTAACACGGAACTATAAGTGAAACATCACTGCTGATGCAATTGCTTACTTTGTCCCCCTTGTTTGCTCTCTGACATTTAGTTTTCTTTCTGTTAGACAGTGGGCTTTTCTATGGGTAAGAACTGCACTACACATTCCCTACCATAATGAAATACTGATAATTACAAAATAATATCTGTGTTGATGTAACTACCAAAATTTGTTCTGAAATCTATTTTAAGCCAAAAAATTTTTCTTAAATCTGAACATCTCCACTCCCAAGAATCTACTGCATTAAGCATAAAGGAATCTTCTCCTCTCCTTTTTAGGATAGCATCATCCGATTTCCATAAAAAGCTGTCATTTCACTGGTTTGCACTCAGAGTAGACAGCTGTCATCGGCTATACTCTCCCTATCACTCCTTCCTACTTTATAATCTTAATGACTACTTCTCCCTGTTTTGGTCAACATCAGGGTGTTGAAAATGAGTATCTCATATTTGAATTTCTTGCCAGGCTGCTGTCTGGTGGTTATCTGATCATTCCACAGCATCTGCAAAACTCTTCCTCATGAAAATCAAATGACAGAGAAACTCACCAGTTGAGAAAAATAATTCCGGCCATTTTCTTTTGTGATATAATAATGCAAATGCTCACTGATTGGAAGGTATTCACTTCCTCTGACATCAGATACCTGAATTGCTTTTGTTTTAATTAGGGACAGTACTAGTCCTTATCTAATCTACGGTGCTGACTTAGCTTTATAGAGCCAAGATGATCATCTTTCCCACCTACAATCATATCACTGGGAATTAGGTTTTATGCTTGTGATGTCGGACATTGCCATCCACTAGGAAGGACTAAAGAGCAAACGTGATTGAAACAAAGCTGCACTATCAGCAGTATTTGCTTTTTGATTCTGAATCTGCAAAAGATCACAAAACTTTACATAATTCACACATTTAGTGTCAGGATTATTTGTACTGTTTCGCATAGTAAATTACAGCTCCCTGTCCAGTATATTCCTCTTATGGCAATTTATCACAATGATATAATTTAAAAGATGTTTTCACCAATTTCATTTTTCACCACTGACTAGAAGACGAAAGTCTGAAAAAGACATCTAGCTGAGTACATTAGTATTGATTCGTTTTGTCATATTATTTGCTTTTATCCAAATATAGTATAACAAAGCAGCTAAAATCTGGATGGCATTATTTTAAAGAAATAACTCCACAAACATTCCACACTGACTATAGGAAAATAAGTTGATTTTGTATAGATGTCAAATAACATTAAACCACTGGCCCACAGTTATGAATATTCATAGAGTATAGACAGATACACATAGACAGCAACATGTTAGTCTCCTGTTAACAATAACAGAATCATTTTCCTTTATCTATAAGCACTGTTGGAGCCCCTCTCAAACAGACCATTGCCTACAATCATTGGGTTAAACATCATAGTATTTGACATTCAGTTTCAGCTATTTAAGGTTTAAAAGTGCATGCTGCTTGGAGCACAGTGCAAGAGGAAATTGTCCTGAAGAGCAAAGGTGTCTAGCAGATCCTTTCAGCTTTCATGCATAAGAATGGTCCACCTCAGCATGTAAGACACCGAGGGCCGCATGGCAGGAGGCTACTGTGGTTGAAGGGGGAGCACCTGGATGAGTCTTCCCCCTCAGAGAAGTGCAAAATGAGGGAGCAGACAGAGGCTGCCCCACAGCAGCACAGAAGCACCGTGGGATGCACGGTGAAGGAATTAACAAGGACAAAGATTGTCTGAAAGGAGGAAGATGCATGGGATGCGCAGAGCTGCATTACTTTCTACAGCTGCATGAGCAACAAAAAGAATATTGGGGAAAAAATTGGCCCACTGCTAAAAGTAGAAAGTGATCTAGTGACATGGAATGTGGCAAGACTCAAGAGTCCTCCTTGCCTTGTCTTTATTGACAAGGTCTGTTCTCAGGACTCCCAGGTCTTTGTGCTTAGTCACAAAGCTAAAGGGAAAGAGGGAGGCTCATGGTAGGTGAAGATGAATTTAGGGATCACTTAAGTAAGTTAGACATAGATACAAATGAATGGAACACCCCTGAGAGTGGTGATGCTGCTCTCTATCCCACCATGTTAAGATGTAAATATGCCGAAGTCAAAATATGTAAAATGTTCACAAGGAGCCACAAATCCATGAGAGAGAAGTTGTAGATACCCCATCCCTGTAGGTGTTCAAGGCCAGGTTGGATGTGCAGCTTGATCTAGCGAGTGGCAACCCTGCCTATGGCAAGGGGGTTGGAACTGAATAATACTTATGGGCCCTTCCAACTTATACTGTTCTATGATGCTATAACACAAGTCAAGGAGGCCTGAGAATTCAAAACTCAGTCACAAACCATTTTCACCAGTGTCTTCTGCAGAGCTCCCTCTTTCCTTGCAGAGCTACTTTAAGCTATCTGATCCAGTCTAGCTGACTCCATGTTGCCCTTCAGGATTGTCCTAGCTTCCAAGAGACACTTCAGAACATTCTAACAGAGAAACACCTAGATGAATTCCAGCTTACTTTAATGGAGAATGAGAGTGTAGACATTCAAATTAAAGCAGTGAGCTGGAGTGAAGCAGCTTATTTCATTTCTAAGGTTGCAGTAAATAATTTCTAATAGCGATAACTTTGAAATAAGATTACTTCTCCTGAAACAAGTGAGATTTTTTGGACTAGAGATGTACTTTAATGTAGTATTATAAATAGGAAGCATTGTTTTTAGATATTGAAAGTTTTGTTGTGACGTATACATCAGAATATCAAGCTATTAACAGTGATGGAATTTCTAGTGGGATGTCAAGGGCCAGAAACACTGGGAACACAGAGGCTCTAAATCAGATTATTTGATTCTTATCTCATAGCAGAGATATGTGAAATATTCCTCAGTAATGTGCCACTGCACAATTTTACATCCTGGAGAACTGAACTCAGTTCAACCAGATCCATATATGGGTAATTAATGAATCTTCTAATTAGCCAACCACGTGATTCAATACTACTAATTCACAATGACATCAGCTGGTGGCAGGGGACTGTCCTTCACAGTGTGCCACTGTTTAACTCATGCTTATGACAGTAATTACACTGGCACATAATAAATAATTCAGGCTTCCTTGGACTCTGACACCAGCAAGGTTTATTCATGCCCATTCTGCACTGACCCACACTAGAAACTGTGCACAATTTTCCACACAGAAAACAGCAACTGTTGGTATAGCTGAGGTTGCCAGACATATTTCTCTTTTTTCCCTGACCAGAAATCTTTCCCAGGTAGAATCAGAAAACTGCACTGTAGTTAGTGATGCTCAAGCATGATCTTCTATGAAGCATCCAGTATGCTAAATGACAGACTTGTCTCCCCATAGGCCATGCAGGTGGTCTGGATGCAAAAGACTCAGGGGAGATGTAAGGAGAATGAAATAAGGTTGCTATTTCCCAGATGTACTGTTGGACTTCCCAAACCGGTGTTGCAGTGATGGCCTGCAAATTTACAGTAAATCTGATGTACTCAAGAAGTGCAAACTCATGCGAGTATGTGAGTTGCCTAGGGAATATACATACAGTTCAGAAGCTGCAATATCCTCTGTTAGAGTGACATAAAATATGATCTGACAATCAGTTGGGAAAATGCAGTGGTATTGCCATTCTGAAACTGACATCGCCAGAGATAAGTCCCTTAATGTTAAGAAATACCTAGTTACCAAAAAGAGACAAAAGAAAAGGCAATAGCAGAAGACTAATGCCGCAAGTAGCATCTGGATAAAGAAGTGTCTGGATATGATGTGTGTGATAGGACCATTTCTTAGAAGCTGGTTTCCACCCTGCTACACACCAAGCAGTGAGAGAAGTGAGTACTGCTAATGAGAAAACTGGACCTGTTTGCATTTGTCTCTGTATCTCATAAATGCACCAATCTAGTAGTGCTTCCAATTATTGGCCTGTGCCACAAGTTGAAAAAATGTCTCGTGTTTATTTCCAAACTATGGATAAAACATGCATCCAACAGAGAATGACTGAGAGACCAAAGGCCATTTCATTCTGTACATTTAAAGTGTTGGTTGCAGTGAAAGCTTGCTACAGCTTTTGAATAAAACAATAAATTAGGGGGAAAAAAAAAAGAAAGAACAACTGATAAGTTGTCATTATTTTAGGTAGTAATCAGCAAATTGTAGGAAGAAAAAATAAACTATATTCATGAAGAAATAAATTGTTTGTTGAAGTTATTCTCTCAGCTTACTAATTAGTGTCATCTATGTTTTCAAAACAATGCAGAGATCCTTAACTCTTTGTCAGTTTTAAGTAAGTTTCAATGCTACCAAGACAAAACAGACAAAATAGCTCAAAATATACTAAAGAAATTTTAATCAGCCTTAAAATACACAATAATTTAGTTAAGAATAAGAAAGCTAAACTTAATTCACCAACCCGTTCACCAGACCACACATGGAATATATATTACAACAAGAACTCTTGTACTTCATTAATTTTTTTGTGGCAATAGAGTTTTTGGTACTCACTCTTTTGTTTATTCCACATCTTTTTGAAGAAATTCAATCCTTGCTGAGATTAAATTCCTTCTAAAATAAGATAATATTTTATTTACATTCTCAGAAGAACTGATCTTACACAAATCTAAAAACAGTGGTTTAATTCAGGAAGGAATAGAATTAAGCTGTAAAAACTGATCTCACTCAACCTGACACCCTGTGCATCTCAAAATGGCAGTCAGCGCCCTGCTGTTCCTGAAGCTGGACGACAACAACTTTTCAATGAAAGAACTGCACACACACAAACAAATGTCAACCTCAGTCAGAAATTTCTATTCAATTTCTCCTGCCTAATTTATTATTTCTTTCTTTAATTCACTGGCAAATGATTTTAGGCTTTGGGAGTGTTTATGCCACAATATTATGGTCAGATGCGTCTCAGAAGTGGTGACTGGCGTGTGCTCTTCCTCATTTACACCTCTAGATTTACCATCTGCTACATGGTATTGGGAGTGAGCCATTGAAATATTTGCGTTCTTCAAACATGGAACAAAGAACTTAATTAGAAAAAGGAACATTGTATTAACCCTACAGCTACTGTTCTTTTTCCATTTCACTACACAGTTTTTGCATAAAATCTCTCTGTGCCTGGCTTCTCACTGCAAGCCAAGATAAGGAGTTTACATCATCACAGCAGCAAGTGCGCCATTACATTTACTTTGCCTTGAGGCGGATAAGAACTGTGAACATTTTCTTCTTTATTAATCACATTACCTCAATTTCAGACATGAAAGTTCTTTCTTCTAACTGGGAAACAGTTAATCAGTCAAAAAGTCCTTTTGTTAATTCACTTAATATTTCCTCCCAGCATATGCTTAATACCTTTCTCCTTCAACTACTGCTTCATTTGTAATTTTATATTCAAACACTCTGATCTAAACATAAAGCCCTGGGGAGCTTTATTATTGTTGCTGTTATTCTTTTCTCTGTGTTTTTCCCTATCCATTGCTTTTTCTCAATCTAGTAATTTGATCTAGCTAATCAAATCTAGATTGTAGACTTTAGAAATCAAGCTACTAAAGCTTTCAGCACAAGATGGAATTTGCAAAACAGTGTCTCAAAACATTACTGTTATGTTTTCTTGTTGCCCTTTTAAGTATCTTCAAAAGACACTTGGGTAACCGATGAAGAGCTATCAAAAGACTGTTTTGTTCCCAACAATTTTGTACTTACAACTTTGACTTCAACAGATGTGGGATCAAGCCTTTAAAGCTGAAATAATTCAGAGAAATTAAAGATCAGAATCAAAGGACTGTTATCTAAGTCAGTGTCTTCAGATAGCTGGCATGCAGTAAACAATGTACAATGCCCCAATACTTATGCTAGGAAAACATTTGTTGTGAGTACTCTCTCTGGCCACTGGTAATTAATAACATTATTATTATTCCATGTTACCTGTTTCATCATTTCTTCAGAATCATCACATAACCTTTACTGGGACTTGCTAGGCTGATTGCAAGACCATAACCAGAGAGTAGTGGAAAGTCACTGTCTGAATTGAGATCAGTGCTATTCCTCAGGCGTCATTACTGAGACTGATGCTCTTTAATATCTTCCATCAATGACATCAAGTGGAGGGCCACAAAAATGATCCAAGGGATGGAACATTTTCTCTACAAGGACAGGCAGAGACCTGGGGCTGTTCAGACTGGAGAAGAGAAGGCTCTGAGGAGACCAGATAGCAACCTTTCAGTATCTTACAGGGGTGCTATGAAAAAGAAGGGGGCAGAAACTTTAGTAGAGTCTGTTGATGGAGGACAAAGGGAAATGATTTCAAACTAACAGAGGGAAGATTTTGACTGGATATTAGGAAAAAGCTTTTTACAATAAGGGTGCTGAGGTATTAAAACAGGCTTCCCAGAGAGATGGTAGATGCCCCATCCCTGGAGACATTCAAGGTCAGTCTGGACAGGGCTCTGAGCAACCTGATCTAGCTGTAGGTGTTCCTATTCATTGCAGGGGAGTTGGACTAAGTGACCTCTTAGTATCCCTTCCAACTCAAACAATTCTATGACTTAGTAATTTTAAAATACGATTCCAAAATCTACTTTACTCATCCATCAGATATCTCTTCAACAATGTTGTGTCACCACACCAAAAACAAACAAACAAACAAACAAACAAAATCTTTCAGAGGTGGTTTTTATGCCTTTTGGAAGCATCTATAACATTCTAGTATTTGAGTGAATGTTATAATATTTTTTATCATGACATGCATTTGCAAACATAGTTCAGGAAAAGAAATGCATTACCTTCCAGAGCAAGCCAGGCTGATGAGTTCCATTCATTTGCTTGACACTGTTCCACACAGAAAAGCGTTAACATATCAGAACCACCATTATCTCGAGCACACAACAAGCCCTAATTATCCTGAAAGATGAACATACTATAAGTTTTACTCTGCAGAGTATAGCAAGTGATATTATTCTCTTTAGAACAGGCACAGAGAGAAATAGGCATAAGCCCAACATCATACAGAAATGACTGCAGCTCTCTCCGTTCCAAGAAAGCAACTCAGTTGGGTAATTGTCCTCTCAAACTGCATGTTCAAAATACAAATCTACTGTTTTCCAGTAATATTCAAATAATAAGGATATTTTTAGTTTTCTCAGTTCACCTTGAACATTTTGGGGTTTTATTCCTTCTCTGCTTCCTGTTGTAAACTCGAAGTATTATATCTCCCTTACCTAAATCTGGTTAAATTGATATTCTGTTTACCTCTTCGGAAAACATCGTCATTATTCTTAGAGTCCTCCACTCCTCAGGCACCTTTCTTTTGTTTGGTTTGTCTGATATCTAGTTTGCTTAACTTGATCATCCCAGACTATGTCAAATTTCTATCAGACAGTATTCTCTACACATTTTTTTCTTTCCTCGGGGTTTTAAATTTAGATATTAACTGGAATAAAAGTATATATATTAATCTATATAAAATGTCAAGGATGAAAACACTCCTATTATAGGAGTAATATACAGGTAATACTGAATTATTTATAGAAATTCTGTATCCGAACACAACATAATGCTAAAGCAACCTCTCCAGGATATATCAATAATTTTTTCCAAAGGCATCAGAAAACTAGAGGAAAACAAAAGAGAGATTACATTTGGAAACTCAATAAGGGTAAAGTATTGCCATTAAAAAAATGTTAGACAAAAATACCACATGATTTCATTAGTTTACCAAGGAGAAAACAAAAGCCTCCCAAGTGATTCTACAAGATCAGATCAAAAGAGAACAAGCAAGCAGAATTTACTACAGAAATTGACCTTTTTCCTCTATTGGAAATACATTAGAGTTTTTTATTTATGTTCACACACACTGAAAGGTGTAACAAAATGTTAAGATTACAAAATCAAGTACTGAAAAATTACAAAATTCTAGTATTGAAATTGCTGTTGCACTGTCACTGTGCACATATTTGTGTGACAGCTCTGATGCTTTTCATATGCTGCGAATCTTCACAGTGGTTCAATCCTATTTTGTCAGAGAGAAAAGGAACAAAGTAGTCAAAACATTAATTCCTACTACTTACTTTATGAACAAAATTCTGAGACAATCAGGGTGTTGGGATTCCTTAATTATGTTTCATGTTTCACTGACCATGCTGCTTCCCGGCCCTCTTAATGACTTTGCAGGTAGACAATCAAACCTCTACTGAGTTTAATTACTCATTGAAAACGTAAACTTGCTGCCAGCATGTGCTCGGTCTCCATGCACTTAGCATGGGAAGGAAAATCTCAGATTTAATTAAAAGGTTTAAAGTTCTGGTGGCAATTGACTATTTCATCCATTATGCTATTGCCAAGGCCACCCATCTATATTTTCATTGTGTGATCCTACAAGGCTTTTCCTTGTGGCCAGTGCCTCATTCAATATACCACTGGGTACAGGGCCCTAAAATCATCCACCTGTTTGAGATATGCGGAGTCTGAGGTAGCTTCTCAAGCCCATTTACATCTGATCTTTACAGTTTATGAAATTTTGTTGCAGCCTGTGACTAATATCTTTTGTTTACAGAAATCCTTGGGACTTCATCTTTGACACTATCATTATTTTCTACATTGCCAGAATTATTTGCTAAATGTACACTTAAAAGTTAAAAGCGATGCTATCATTTGTGAGAAAGGAGGAGAGGAAGCATTCATATATATAGCTGACATACTTCTTTTTTATTATTATTATTATTTTAACTTGCTTGAACTTCTATTGAAATTTTAAAAGAAATTCACCACAATGTGGAAAGTTAAATGTTCAGGGTCATTTTGATGAATAATCAGTGCTGTCAGAAATCTTATCTAGAATAAATTTTTACAACTATTATACATCTACTCTGCCTTCATTAAAGTATTTTGATTGCTTCAAATGATTTTGAACAAATGACTGGAATTTAACACCTTGCCGAATCAGGTAGAATCAGATAGAAATAATAAAGAATGGGTTCAATAACAGTGCATTGCCAAAAATCTTACTTCTTGAACACTATTATTTTCCTAAGTTTCATATCAAATTAAAAATTGTAAGAAGCATGATACAAGGACAAATATCACATAATACAAAACAGTAGAGTGGAAAGAAGCAATGGAAACATACATCTTGTGTCACTTACCAGAAATAAAAGGCAATAGTGGTTAGTAATGAAGATGGCAAATAAACAGCATGCTTCTGTGGTGCATTTCTGAACCGCAGCTTACTCCACTTTAAAATGTATCTGAAATAATTAGGAATATTTTTTAAAGTAATTCTTCATTCACTATTGTGAATGAGAACCAGGGCTACTGGTTCCAGACAGCTGTGGTAAATGAAACAACTGCCACCTAGAACTCCTAGGCCCTAAAGTGCAGCTATGTATTTTTAGACCAATATACATTCCCAACGAAAATTCTGTAAACCATTCTTTCATATCTCTCAGGACTCCCATACACAGCTATTTATATTAATAGGTACTTCAGGAGAAAAAAAAAAAAGAAAAGAAAAAGAAAGAAAGAAATGCTAATGTAGATCCTATAAGATTTTGGAATTTTTGAAAAACACATTTCTACAAATTACAAAATATATCTGTATGTATACTACAGTGGCTACCCTGCAAAGAATTCCAAAAATTAACAGTTGCACAGAATATTACCAAAAAATTCTACCACTCTATAATTCTGTAATAGCACAATGCTTAAGTCACTAACTGTGAGGGGATAAAAATGCAACCCATAAAATAGAATATCTATTTTATGGAGAGTGAGAAACAAGAATAATAGACCCAGTACTGAAAAGCTACTTGAAAGAAATAAAAAGATACCGAAAAAAAATTTTGTCTTACTATATAAAACAAAAACTATGTATTTATTACCAGGAGACTATCCATCACTTAGATGCCCTCAGAAGCTTACCCAAATCTTGAATTCGCACACTCAAAGCACACATACCCCCTGTCATTTGAGAAAAGGTAAATGAATATAAAAGCTTTGACTGAATTTCCATTTCACAAATCTAAGCAAAAGGAATAGTGTATTACAAAAATCCAAAGAATTAGGAAACAATGGCATCCAGAAAAAAGGAAAATTACATAACTGCATCCCAAAATGGTGAAAGTCATGGTATTCCTTACACAGTGCTGGGCTAATCCTTAAACTGTTTTTTACTTCTACAATTACATACCCTTTCGCCCAGATACAACACATTTCCTTTTTGCCACCAGACAAACTAACATCTAAAAACTTTTTTATGTGTGGTATGGAAAGATGAATTGTATTCTTCTTGGAGAGAAAAAATAATTCTGAGTTACAATAATGAAAATTAACAAAAATAAATGAAAATGTACTGAGCAATCTGAAATAAGTAAATGAATCTAATTATAGGATTTAAAAATAATATTCTTTAAACCTAATAAACAGCTAAAAGCCAGCCCAATAATAAGTGTCACAAGTGGCAAATGCAATTTATATTTTAAGAGATGATCACATATGGAAAAATATGGTACACACAAGGAGCATTTACATACTCATCATACGTAAATGAGTTTAAAGTGCCAAATTCAAACAACAGGCAACAAAATGCAGCTGCTTTTAAGGCTTCTATGCATTAAATGAAAAACGAATTTCAGTCTAAGATTAAAAAAACCCTTATTCCATATTTTGTAGTTTAAATAAACAGATTTCCATGCTGAAAATCACATGTTCTCAGACAAAGTTTCACAGGACAGTCAGGTATATGCAGAGATCTCTCTGACTGACAGTGTAGTTGTAGTTCACCTATGCCTAATTTAATTGCTTGATCACACAAAGGAAAATTAATTTAACATCTTTCCCCCTCTAAGGAATGATTCAGTTCAGACTTCTTATGTTATTTTTCATTAGGTAATCAGGCATTCACAAAAGCAAAAGTCTAGATAATCAATCAATGAGTTAAAAACACAAAAAACTAAAAAGCTAAAGTTTATATAAGAATTGCAAACCTTGTATAATGGAATATGTGTGGCACCATTTTAAATGTTTATTTAGATTTCACCTTTACAAGTATTCAGAATAAATGTCTATAGCCACTTTAAAGGTCAACAGGATTGAGTATACTGATGTTTTTATATAACAATCTGAAGTATTTTTAAGGCTGCACCTGGTGTGAGTGACTTTTGAATCATTCCTTGATCTTTACTGAAAGAGATCAGTTAGCAAAAGAAATTGCATTTCTCTGAAAGTCCCATCTAATGTATGGAGATTGCCATATCACTTGGAAAGGTTACAAGACACCTGAACACGTTAATCCTTCTGTATAATAACTTCTCTTTCTTAATGCAGAGAAAAACAGGCAATATTTTTCTAAACAATGTTTTTCTCACTAAATTTTGAGTCACCAGAAATTCCTGGTACTTCACATATTCTGGGATTTAATTCCATTGCAAAACTGTATGTAGTTGAAGTATTAGCCAAAAGCACTGTATGAAAAAGGAAATTAACAGGACCCTACAACTAAAAAGAGAGAATAGAAGGAAAATATGATTTTGGAAGCTGAAAATGACAGCGCTGCATACACCACCATATTAACTACTGTGTGTGAGGGTACTGTACTACAGAGAATTTGACTATCTCACTTCACTCTGTCATATTTTCATTTATTCTGGCTACTCAGAGTAGAAACGTTCCAGGTGGAGACAGTCCACTCCCATATCTCTATTCCAATGCTCTGTTAAGAATGCCTTTAGAATATGTTAAGGTCCAACAGAGAAGGAGAGTAAGAGGTGGGTTTTTTTGTTGTTTTGTTGTGTTTTTTGTTTTGTTTTGGGAATACCAATCTTTAAAGCAGGAAAATAAAGAGCATGAGGGGTCCTGCTTGACCTCTGTCCCACTATAATGCTAAGAAACTGTTAGCAAGGTCTCTGTGTGAAATAGCAACCTCTGAAACAAAGCTTGGGTTTGCTTGAGTGCTTTAGAAGTTATTATGGGCCAGGAATCATCTCCAACAGACTGTCTGAAAATAGCCATACTCATTTGGTAAGTAAGAGAATTAATGGTATGGAAATGGCCAGCTGGCCAAAATAAACTGTCCGTGGACAGTTTTTTTGGTTTTGTTTTTAACCAGGATAGGTATAGCCATTTTACCCATTAGACTCAGCCAAGCCCCATCTCTGGAGGCATTCATGGCCAGGCTGGATGGGGCCCTGGGCAACCTAATCTGTTGGGTGGCAACCCTGCCTACAGCAGGAGGTTGGAACTGGATGGGCTTTAAGGTACTTTCCAACCCCAGACATTCTATGATAAATCCATTGTTTTAATAGCTTCCTCATTCAACTTCCTGCTGTTTTCAGCTTTTCCATTTTCTTTAATCATATTTTTAGGGTGAGCTCTTGGGCCAACGAGGGAGCACAACCTTCCTCTCCTCCAATCTCTGAGATCAGCTATGCACAAGATGCATTTGGTCACATTGGCCCCAGGAGATGTAATGGGCCAGTATATCAGGAATTCAGTTCTGGAAGGATCCAAGTATTTGCTGGGTCTGTTAGACTTCTTTTAGGAAATTAATGGTCTGCTTTAGGACCTTATATGAATGAGAAATATTTTGTCTACAGTGGAAGTTCCATCAAGCAACAGGAGTATTTTGGATACTCAGATCTCAGGTAAGGAATGTTTGATTTTATTTCAAAATTTGATTTCTTTAAATTTATTTTGAAATAAATAAATAAGTGCAGAATTGTACTTCTACCTGTATTAGGAATCAGTTTTGCTCACAACTGTTTTTTAATGCTTTTTGTTCTTTCATGACAGATAAGAAATAGACCTGTTAGCAGCTGTAGTCTAATTATACTTGTAAAAGGATTTAGTAACATAGTTTAAGAGGAATTTTAATTTACCTTTTACCTTGTCTTATGCTACGTGGGTGAGGAAGGTTGATTTAAGAGTAAAGGCTAAGCCATGAAGCTTTTATTTCACTGAAAATGTCATCATTTTTTCAAGTATTTTTTTTTAATAAAGAGAAAATAATTCTATATTTTTATTTAATTTTTTTTCTAAATTAATTTTCCATCTCATCTGCTAAGGAAATGAGATGTGAAAATAGTTACATGCTGTGTATGAACACATTAGTTGAGGAACATACTTTCAGATTTACCCTAGTTAATACCGTAGCAAGGCTACATTTATGTAGTTTTCCAATCAAATAAAAAAAAAAAAAAGTGCAAAACCTTTTTTTTTCCATTAATAAAAAAGCTAGAAATATATATACTTAAATACGTATCTACTGCTGTTACACGTCATCTGTGATTACCCAGGAAGTCTTAGATGGTCAATGACCCAGGAGAATAGGCAGTGCATCACTGAGATTTGGAAATAAGCCTCAGAATTTTTAAAATCCTCTGTAACATTATAAATTGTACCCTGTGAACAGTTAAGAGGAGTGGTTCAGTAACTACACAGCATATCTGAAACAATGAAGTTCTCACTGTGAACCCACATAAGTTTCACTCTAATGTAGTTACAATGACTTCAGCATTCATTTCAGAAATACATATGTTCAGCTAAAGCCAATAGAGAACCAAAGCTTTCTGATATCACTGTGTGAGCTCATCTTAATTATCTTTCATATTTCTTCTCCACTCTCTCATCACACTCAGCCATTACCTCTCTTTCCTTTTGTATTACAAGCTCTCTGGAACAGAGACTATATATTTATGTATGATTTTCCAGTCAGGATTTCCAGATATTTCTGTAAAGCTAATGTGAATAATAATAATATTCAGAGTCTAGACAAGGTAAAGGCAATTACTGTACCAAGGCTCTTTCCCGATTACGTGTTATCTACAAATTGCTGAATAACAATCTCACATCTGACTGGAATCCATTCTTGCTATTTTTCAGACAGGCAAATGATTTACTGTCAGTCAAAAGCTGACAGCCCGATAACCCATAGGACCGTTTTGCAATTTCTTCTTATACCCATGATGCATCCAGGCAGTTCATCTCAATCAGAACATAGAAAATTACAATATGCATTCAGTGTCCTCAAGCATCATGCCTCTTTGGCTGACCATCAATCCATTCTTACTGCTTTTTACACTTCCATCTGAGTATACTCAGTGGCAATACAAAAGGAAACAATGACCTACCAGGTCAAAGACAGTTGATGCAAACATTTTATACTTTGCTGCAAAATGAAGTGCTCTCATTTTTAAGGATTTGTTCCAAGAAGAAGGTCTTCTTTCAGAGATTTCTGTATAGAGTATCAAAAAAGTCTGAATTCAATTTTGCAATGGGATTAAAGGCTTTGTACATGTATTCTCATTTTGTAACCAACGAGCCTGAGATTATAACAATGTTTTCAGATTTCTTGTCATCTAAGGAAAGTCCAGAGGATAGATCCCCCACCTCCACCCACCCCCCTACTGCCATATTAGGGATAGCTGTGTTCAAAACATTTTAAAACTGGACTTGGAAATTTACTTTCCAAATATAAATCTGTAGGTGAAAAAATAGCTTATCTTTTGAATGCTAGCAATTAGTGGACAACTGGGTATATGTTTGCATGAGTGAATGCCTGAAACCGAGCTGTTGAGCTCTCAGGCAGAAGACTGCTGCTTGCTAGCTGCAGATGGTTTGGTCTGGTTGTAAATTTTGGTGATACCTGGACCTCCTGAATCCTTCAACAAGTAAGAACATATGAGGCAGAACAACCAACTAGGAAGCTGATCACATGTTATGCTTCCACGTATAGACTTGGAAAATGCCAAGAAAGAAGAGCTGGTGCCAAAATGGTCTCAGAAAGAAAGGGGGCCTAGAAAGCAGAAGGTGAAAATCCTATCTGGAGGAAAGATATTGGAAATGCAGGACTATCCTGGAGATCAGAGTGCTGAATGGAGATGAATGCCAGGGGATGCCTGGGCTGCTAATGCCCAAGACTGGTAACTAAGAGCAGTGGATCAGTAGGAACTTACGTGACTTTCTGTCAAAACATCCCCTGTCATCTACTCTTTGCCTTCCCCTCTCTCCCTCAGCTAAATTCTGTACGAAAAGCCTCCATTTCAAGAGCTTCCACATTTTGCACAGAGTTTATAAAAAAAGCCTAACAATTTCTGTTAGTGAATCATGGTAAGAACTCTTTCATTAACAAAATAAATTCAGGAATTCGTGCTGCATTACTGGCAGCTATTTTCGCTCGAACTGGATCTATGTCTTGCTCACTAATTGTTTCCAGTGAGCCCTGGATGACTGTGACAAAAGCAGCACTTATTTCTCTTGAGCTTTAGGCCCACACACTTCATTGTTTCAATATAATAGACTTATTACATTCTTCTTCAGGAAAGGTTGTACAACACAGCCTGTAAATGATCACCTTTCAGGTGCTGAAGTTGCTATTATTTTCCTCTTTATGAGCTGAAGTGTGTGAATAATGTCAAGGGGAAATAGTCTATTCAAATTGTTAAATAAAATTAGCCAGCTTGACTCTTCATGAATGTAGAAGAATCTGGGGAGAAACGAAAGACTAGAAGAAACCAAAATTTCAGTTTGTTAATATGGAAAAAAATTCTGCCCACTGCAAGTAAGCCTTCTTACTGTTGTACAGTTCAGGGTTTTTCTGTTTTCTTTTCCTTTTCTTCTTTTATTATTATTATTATTTGTAAATTTAAAATTAA
>PPHD01009934.1:4595-20138 GCA_002909625.1 Bambusicola thoracicus | reverse complement strand
ATCTGCCTGTACACACACACATCTGGAAGCACAGGTTCACTGCATGCTAACACACAGGTCTTCTGATCAAAAATGCTTACAGTAACAGTAGCCAAACCCCAAAATAAATGTGAAAAGCAAGAAAGTAAAATGTGTTTCTGTTCAGCTATCTATAGCCAGAAATGCTGCAGCAAGAAAGAAAGACTAACACTGAAATTTCTCTGCTTTTGGCCAGTCTTATCTGAATAAGTTGTTAACGTGGATATTTTTGTACTGGAAAAGATGCAGTTACTGCAATCCATTAAATACAGCAATTAGGAAAAAAAAAGTGGCATTATGCAATTGGAAAATTGAGGTTTGATGAACTGTATATTTTTTAATCAACAGAAAAACAATACTTCTGAAAACAAAATTGGTGTGTCCCGTTACTGCATATAAATAAGCAGATTTCCATAGGTTATTGAAACTGCCTCATGGCAGGCATGGAGTAAAACAGTTTAGCTGTTATGGGGAAGTTTTATCAACTTGTAAGCTGCGTTTCAGGTAATGTTTACATCATATTCTGCCTGCAAACTATACAAACCTTCAGCTCTCCATTTGTGAGAGAAGTACATCTTGTTTCTCTTTTCTTTAGTGAAGGCTTTAAAGTTTGCTTTTCGAGAGCAGGAGGGAAAACTACTTCTTGACTTCACATTTCTGAAGTTTTCTAACATTTCTTTAAAGCTCTATGTTTATTTTTTTTTCATTCAGTCTAGGCTCCTAGAATGAGTTTCTCCAGAATATTCTGTAATAAATGCCAGGCTTCAGTGATTACCCTCTTCTTAGTTTTCCTGTCTTATTAACTAGCTCTCCCTCCAAGAACACTGACGTAGAGCAGAGCAAACTGCTGGCTAGGGCTGCTCCAGCTTTCTTGAAAGGCAAAGGGTAAGTTAAAGAGAGAGTATGTTCGTAACTAACACAGCTAAAACAAAAACTTCTCCTTGCTTCCTCTTGTTTTTAATATATTCTGTAGATATATTTCCTGAGAAGATTCTAGTAACCAATTAACCCTGTGAGCTCTATAGGGCATGCTTAAGTGTATTTATTTGTACCTGAGTGCGAGGTCTTGATCAGACATTTCCAAGCAAATCCAGCTTGTGATTTCAATATGGTAATAATCTGTGTAACAGAGATATATTCGATGTATTTAACCTCTACAGAATATACTGAAACAAATAGAGCTGACCTTGCAGTCTGCTTTATTATAAAATAAATGGTTCTGCATAGCCCCAGTCCCTGGCCCAATCTGGCATCTCACCGATTCCCATGGCTGGCTGTGTACCTGAGTTGGGTTCTACCATCCTAAGCCATGAAATACTCAATATGTAAATTACAGCAGTAACAAAATAATTTCTGCACTCGGTGTTGTTTTTTTTTTTTCTAAGAGCTCTTAATTATTCGTTCCTCCATTCTCATTTCGCGATCTCACTTGCTCCTGCTTTCTCTGTTTATTTCCCTCTGTCTGTCTGGACTGCACCCTCTCTCCCCGCCCCCACTCCAGGTTACAGTACAGCCTCGATGTTGCAGACAGGCTGGCCGATGAACATGTGCTCATTGGGTTGTATGTCAACATGCTGCAGAGCAACCCCGCACGGTTAGTGCAGGTTTGGCACTTCGGGGGGATCCAGGAAAGGGACGCTGGTCGGCCACGTGCTCTCCTCATGGCTACCCATGAAGCAGCTTTCTATGAGCACTAACCTGAAGGGAACGTGTATGCTTGTGGGGTACGTCCTCCCAAAGCTGGTGGAGGTATTGCTGGTAGCGAGGTATTGCAAATAAGTAATGGATTAAAGAGTGACTTTACAGATTGGCTTGGAATGCCACACACCAGTCAGTGAGGGACTTGTCAATGGTAAAGTGTTCACACAGTGACTCGATTTTGCATTTCCAAGGCAATAATTCTTAAGATGATACATAATTCATAGCTTCAGTTTACCTCAATAGTAAAAATGGTAATAGTGTGTAAATAATGGCAATAATAGGAATTTGCTTATTAGCCTGGTGAAGGAAAGAGTTCATTTCAATTTTTACTTATGCCAGGTGTTTTTACATCTACCTGATTTCTGCTTTGTTTATATGTAACTTGTATATATATACACACGCACCTTATGTTTCTTTCAGATTCGGGTATGAAAGGTTTTTAAATGGGTGCCTTGAATGTAGTTCATTATTTCTGAAGGAGGGAGTGTGGAGCTCTGTGCTCCATGCTATTTCTAAAGCCATGTGCTGTCCTAATGCTGGTGGCTAACGGCCTCACAGCTGTTCCTACTGCTACTGCAGAGAATTTCCCAGGTTAGAAACTCCCTGTATACTGTTATACGTAGAGAAGGCAATGAGCAGCTTCTTCAGGGAGGGTGAATGCAGTAGTTCTCTGCAACCTTAGAAAATAGATTTCTGTGTGTAGCTCCTGTTGAAAGTGGTAACTTGCCATGTAGCTGTGCCCTGTGGAGCAAAGAATCTGCATTTGTTGTTCTGGATCTGCTTCTCTACTCTTCGTCCCACTAGAATTTGCCAGTGGAGAGAAAAAAAAAAAAAAGGGCAAACTGAATTTTAAAGAAGAGAATGAAAACCGCTTCCTCAAAACAAAACCATTTTGAAAGGGGATTTCATTCCCAGAGCAGCACTTCCAGAAGGCAAACCTATATAGTAATATTTACAGAGTGGCCATGAAAACAAGCTGCTGTCTTTGTCCACTTACGATTGAAGAGAACAGGAGGAGACTACCGTTAGGTCTAGTTTGACAGAGGAAGGAGGAAAGGTTGCCCTGCCTTCCACAGGTGAGGTACTCAGTAAGGTGATTCAGGATGCCCACATAGACTGGACCTGATCTAGAGTCATTTTTGGTGGCATGCTACTCATGCTGTGCCTGTGATTGATTTAACTTCAGTGAGGACCGCCATTTGAGTGCCCAGCCTCATCTTTGCCTTCTTCATCTTCTAAATTTTATCCAGTGTACTCCAACCTGTTCCTCCAAGCTTGCGGACCCACCTCACCAGGTCATAGTACATATTTGTATCCAAATATACGCATAAAATTTATGTGCCATAGCATCCTTAAAATGTCATGTTTTTAAAGAATAAATGGACGGTGACTGATAATGGCATTAATTACTGGAATAACTGATGCAAAGTATAGTACGTAGCATCTGATTACTAACTTTAAATCACTGCAGTCACACCGTCCTCAACTAGAAGCAATCTCAATCATTTATATGAGATACCAATTAGATTTTGACAGAAGCATAACCGAGAGGAACAGCAGTCTCAGTCATGCACCAAACCATGCTGCACTGTCAATTTCTGCTCAGCTGCAGTGAGACTGATAATAAATGGAACGGCTACATTTTGGTTAAGGTGGGAAGAACAAACAAAATGTCACCAGGAGAGGTAGGTGAGTTCTCTGCATCATCTGGGACAGCATCTTCACCAAAATGGGAATTCCTCCTGTCCTGGTCCCAACATGACTGGATGCAGCTTGCTCAAAACCCACACAGCTGTGTTAGGATGGTGTTGAGTTCAAGCACATTGTTGCTGCAGCTCAGTATGTGGTCAGTTGCGTAAAGCACACAGCTAACCATAATCAGGTAGCCCTGCAGCTTGCCAGCTCAGCCTTTGAGTCTTCCAGCAGCATACTGTGTATGCAAATCCCTATGTGCCGCAGCATGCTTTCAGGTGCTGCTGGCATCTGTCAATGAAAAGAGGAATGATTGGAGGTGGACCTCCACCTCAAAGACAAATATGAATACACTTTGTGAGCACAGTACATAAACGTATATTGACAGCTATAAGTAGTGTTTCAAAACAGAACAGGTTAGCTTTTTAGATAACAACCCTGACTAATTTATAGTAGCTAATGATCAGCTTATGATCCAGTATAGTCCAGTTATTGTTTTTGTCTCTTTAAGCATAGCTAGTATTCATATTTGATTTTTTTATTATTTTTCAGTGCTTATCTTTATCTTCCATCTGCAGTTACTTGATACTGGAACAAGAGAAGTACAAGCTTCCTTTCCATCTCTCATAGGCTAATAAGCTACTTCAAGTTTTATTTAGAATCCAGTACTCCAGGGCAAATTAAGAAGCAAGAGAAAGACTAATTCATTATTTATAGTAACTGTATGGGTAAAAATAGCACCCCTTAGCCAGATGCTTTGCTTGTTTTATTCTTGAAGTGTGTTTTAGAGTGTAAAACCAGTAGATGATATTTGTGTTCATTTTTAGTGTCTGAGTCTGAAAGAAAAGCTTTTAGCTGCTCCTCTTTGTTCTCGTAAGTTAGAGTTTCTACTTAGTTTTGCATATCAATTTCACATATTCCAGTCTTTCCTTTTAGTTGCAGAATAAGATGAGATGCATTACGAGGAGGAGGGTATTTTCGTTCTGTAGAAAGCTGGCTTATGGTTTTTATGTTATGCTCTACAGTAGTGTGGTGAATCATATTTCTGTACTATAAAAGTGCCATGTTATTCCATGTTATTTTAGAAGATGTTTATTACAGAAGTGTGCAGAAGAGCTAACTAGCTGGGAAGGCTGGGCTCACTTTGAGTTAGCTGGGAAGAAAGTAAAGCATATCTCGGGGGCAACTCAGCTTCACAGGCTTCAGAATACCGGTGCTGGATTTCTGCTTTGAGTCTTCCCATGAAAGAGGGAAAAAAATCAGAGACCCTCTGATGACAAAGGAAATACAGGGACACCAGGCTCCCTCGAGTGGAATTAAGTTCTATGATTAGATCTGCATACCTTAGTGATACTGACATTTCTGTGGTAAAATATGGGTGATTCTAAAGTAAATTGGGAAGTAACAATAACAGAGAGCTCAGATGGTGCATCTCAGCTTTAAATGCTGAGAACCAGAAACAGAAATGCTGAGACCAGAACCATTTTGGGAAGTCTCACAGGCAACAAGCATCAAAGTGCATTGGTGGGTTGCAATTAGAGCATTGTTCTTGTAGCACTAATATTTAGAAACCTAACATCGATTTTGTCAGCATTTTTCATAGTATATTATTCATTTACTAACTGACTGAAAGTTTGCATTTTATGGAACAAGAGCACACCATGCAGGCCGTGCCGATTCCAATATTGCAAAACTTTCATGAGAGAATGGCAATTCTGAGACTTTTCAAACCATTGATGGCATAATTTTAAGAATGTCAGGAACCACTGGATCCCTAACACCCAATGCAGAGCATCTGCTGCTGAACAGGCTAATTGGGCACAACTGAAGCATGGGAAATAGCCAAGGAGCTTGGGGTGTCTCCTCTTCCACAGGCTATCATTCCTGTGCCTGGAGTTTTGAGATCCTTTCTCGTGGATATCCTTTAGCCTGTAGAGTATTATACAGAAGACCAAAAGCCTAAACAAAAAGTCCTGTTGTAAAGAGAATATTATTGGTTGTTTGTCAGACCAATTACTGCTGATAATTATCAAGGCTTTAGAGAAGTGGCCATTAATGAAGCAGCAGTGTTAAAACAACTGTGTAACTTTTTTAGACAAGACTTGTCAGCAGGCTGTTTCTATGTGATGAATCTCTTTTGAAGGGATGCCTGTAAGATTCTCTTGAGGATCCCATGTTCTACACACATATTCATAACATTTTAAAGCTTGTGTGTTTTCAGTGTATCATATTCCATGAAGTTGCTGAAGTAAAAACGGAAGTGAATTATGGCAAATCGGAAATCTAAGACATAAAAGTATTGGCAGGCTAATGCTAATGCTGCTGTACAGACCTCTGTGCTTAATGATCACATAGAATAGGTATATTTCAGAATTAAATATATCTCAGACATTGAAATTTAATTTACAAAGAGATGAGGCCACTGATATCTGGCATTCGTAGGCCAAATTTGATGCACTGCTGCATCAATTTTATGACATCTGCCTACACATAACTGTATATCAAGGACATAAATAGGGAGTAAAAATGAAACAGCAGCAGAGCCTTGATTCTTTCAGTGAAGTCATTGTTTTAGGAGTTAGCTCACATCCCAGAGCTGTGCTGCAGATTGTGTCGTGCCAGCAAGCAGAACCATAATCTATTATTTTTCCAGGATGGATAATATAGTTGCTGTAAAAAAGAGAATGCTTGCTGTTTTCACAGACATCTGTTAGAATGTTATGTTTTAGTCATTAAGGAAAAATTAAAAATGAATTTTATTGCCATGAAATTAATCCTTATTACCTGGCTTGCATGATCGTTTGTGTCTGTAAGAGTTGCTTCTCCTTTTCTTTCTCTGGATGACATGTTGGTACAGTAGGCACGAGTATGTAAGAAGGGTATGTATTAGTGGATCTAGAAAGATCAGAAAGACACCTTTGGCTTGAGACTTTTCAGAAAGTAACTCCGTTGTATGTTGTCATCCTGCAAAAATCTGAGTAAGAGCGGAGTTAAGCTATGTATGCAACAAAACAAGGGGAATAACCGAAACCGAAACAAGCACAAGCTTAGGGTGCACAGATCCTCTCATATCTGACTTCTCATAGCCTTAGTGTTTTTCTAAACTCCATGTTTGTGGCCTCACAGGTTATTGTCAGAATGAGAGAAAGAAGTTTATCTCTTTTCCCTTACCTCAGCAAGTCATAACAAATCCACAAGACTCCCAGCTTTAGTTTAATGATCAATGAATATCAACAGTTACTCATGTTTCCGACATAACTTCTAGCTCCCAGTGGACTTAATCAAGCCAACCAGAAGATGCACATTGTACTTCTTTGAGGTACCTGGGGATATGAACTCACTGAGAAGTTTTGGAGAAATACTTTGCTTTTCTTTTATATCTGCTGATTCTTCAGAAGCAGAACTTCTTGCTCAAAAATTATTTTCATCTGGCAGGCTTTTCAGGTTCGAGGTACAGTTTCTAGCGAAATAACAGGATAGAATGCCCACGCCTTTGTTTTGTGCACTCCTTTGAGATATGAAACTCATTCTCCAGCAACAAGCTGTATGTCCTAATTGGTACATGGGCAGGGAGGCACGCGCCTGTCTCCCTTCAGCCAAAACATCACACGGTTTCCAAGGCATCAGAAGAGAGGGCAGGCTTGCCTCTGTCCAGGATCATATGCAGGGCTGTCATGTTCCACACAGCAAAACATTCTTCTTACCCTCCCTTAGCTGCTTAATCTTCATTTCTTTTCTCTTGTATATAATGTGCATAATGCAATATAGAATAGTTTTGGTGGTTCTCTGCAAGCTTCTAAATGTTTATAAGAAGTAACTGTTTTCACTCTATTATGTTTTTTGTGCTCTTCTAACTTAGCAGTAACCTCCATTTAAAATAAGGACAGCTGGCAAGGGATTAACCTGCAAGGAGTATTTGTCTTCAGTATTGTTAGAAAACAAATTGTAAGAAGATGCAATATTTTAAAAGAATTCGGTGTATTTGCTTCTTCACTTTCTTAGCGATTTTTATGGCAGTTCTATATGTGACCAAAGCAGACTGTCCTCGTAGGTGCTGCTAAACTCCTGCATCCTGGCAGCATGAGCTGGGTTCACGTTAAAACCAGTCCAAGGCCAGGATCAGTGGGGCACAGTTATGTGATTCTCTGAAATCTTACTCCTAAATATCAAGAAAACAAGAATAAAAGAGAAAGTCTGATTATAAGTTCTTAGATCAGTGGTTCTGGAGCTGTTGTCTATGAGAGCTTGGTAAGTGCCGTGCAAAGCTGCCCCTAGGAATTTGCTCTCCCACATTTCTCCTTTGCTCAGTTAACATCTGCTGTTTTAAACACATTGGCGATGCTTTGTTTCTAAGTTCTGTGACGAGGGTGTGTGAGTGGACAGAGTGGCGGAGCAGCTGCCATGCGTACTGTGCACTAACGTGTCTGCCCTCCCTCCTCTCCCACCCCGAGCAGCGTGCTCGACAGCGCAAGCCGCCTGGATGAAGAGCACAAGCTGATCGCCAGGTATGCAGCAAGGCTGGCCGCAGAAACTTCTTCATCAGTAAGTGTTTTAATTAAAGGGAGGTGCTTTCCTTCTGTCGTGTTCCAGGGGCTTGGCAAAATCAGGGGAATGACGTCTGACAAGCTCCATGGTTAATGGGTTATATCTCACTATCCTTCTCATCAGATGTTGTTATATTTTATGAGTAACATTTTATTTAAGTCAAAGAATTCACATATTAATGCATATAATCTATGTACTAACGTAATGGCACTTAAATAAGTACATCGAAGGGAATCTGACATCTTAAACTCAGGCAAAACTGGAAAATATTGTCTGGACAAGCTTTGGCTAAAGGTTAATGATTTACTGCATTGGGAAAACGGAGTGATGAATCCATTTTACTCTTTAGTTCAAATATCACTACCACCACAGCCCTGAGTGCTGAGGATTTTAAAGAGTGATCTCCAGCAGGACGGCCATAATGACCCGCTGCATTAGCCCCGGCTCTCATTTTCATTTCAGAGCAGTGATTATTCTGCTCTGTGTGTTCTTGAGACAGAAGGTGATGACAGGCCGAGACCTCGCTAACTGTGTTAGAGGGGGAAGCGGGAGCCTAATCGAAGTATATAAAATCTTAAATGGCATAAG
Source organism: Bambusicola thoracicus (assembly GCA_002909625.1). Classification (NCBI taxonomy): domain Eukaryota; kingdom Metazoa; phylum Chordata; class Aves; order Galliformes; family Phasianidae; genus Bambusicola; species Bambusicola thoracicus. Next base: position 11,594 of record PPHD01009934.1, on the reverse strand, counting down.
TAAGGTCAGCCTAGTTACTTTTTTTCCGTCTCAGCACATTTGGTAGAACAAGGAATCATAAATGATAGTTAAGTGAAAGGCAGCCGGTCCAGGATGTCAGGAAGCATACTTTCACACTGAGATTTACACTGTGGGGTCAATTGAAAGGGTGAAAGCAGGCAGCGCTCTCGATGTGAGGCCACCCCATGCAGCCATCTGTCAGTGCAATTTCTCTCTCGAGGAGCAGGTTCAAGGGCTGTTGTGGTCTGCCAGCCCATCCCACGGCAGTGGCTTTCCATGGCATGACACACAGTGCTCAGCTCTCAGGCAGCCTCCAGGTGACTATTACTGAAGGACTGTTACTGAAGTAATTCATCATGGGGACAAAACTCCCTACTTGGTAACATCTCTGAGTAGGAACTGGTAGAAATCAGGTGTATGTAACGTGTTCCTTGATAGAAGGAAGAGGAACTGAGGAAACAATACTTCAGTAGCATTTAAACAGACCTGGTATGAGTAAAGTTAATGTATTTCTCTTTGCCAGCAAGGTGCCCATTTCTTTGTGCTCTTTGAAGAGACAAGACTAAAGAAAAAATGAAGGTTTCCATGTACAAAAATCTTTCAGCAGAGCACAAGAGTAGAACCAAGTTAGGAGCAGGGTAGGAATGTATAAAGCTTTGGTGGTGGCTATTCTGCTTTTGAAGGGACCAAATGTATTCATAGCACTGGGCATTCAGGACAGTGACCCTGGCTCCCGCAATATCAGGCACCCACCAGTCTCAGTTCTTTATGCACTGCCCTCTCTGGTTGTTGCAGCGTCAGCGGGAAAATTCACCCACAGCAGAAAAGATAGCACAGAGTCCAGTGACCGGTGCAGTAAAGTCTTCTTCCTTTTTGAGGGCCCATTCCTGCAGGAGGAGGCGTCTGGAGTCACACAAAGCTTGTGCAGGCCTCACAGGGTTTGGACAGTGAGAAATGCTCAGATCAATGCAGCAGCTCAACAGAGGAACCTTCACTGTCTGATTCTTTCACACTGGTGTTAGACATAGAATCATACAATGGCCTGGGTTGAAAAGGACCACAATGATCATTTAGTTTCAACCCCCCTGCTAAGTGCAGGGTCACCAACCACCAGGCCAGGCTTCCCAGAGCCACATAAAAGGATGCCTTTGATAGTTAAAGAACTTCACATATCTATGTGAATTCTTGCCCTGCATTGTCATTGATGCAGTGCTGAAACACTGGTGTATGAACAAACAAACCAGTAGTTGACAACTGCTGAAAAATACAAGAAAAGAACATAGTCCAATAAAACTGAAGTGAATAACGCCTAGGTTCATAAGTAATTCAATTCCCACTTTATTTTATTGGGAAATAAAGGACTTTTTATTTCTGCAGGATTGGAGAGTGAGCTTTCAGAAGTATCATAGAGCATATGGGAAAACTTGGCCAAGTAGGCAGTGCAGCCAGACTGAAACCTGGACACAAAAGCCTTAATTGAGAGTAAAACCCAACTTTTGAGGGAAGGAAGCACTGCTGAAGTGGAAGCACATCCTCTTCTTTTTGGAAAGAGAAGCTGTTGTGCCTTCCTTTTGTCTGTAGTGTCCACACTGCAGCAGCTGCCTGCTGCAGGGCCATTCCCTCAGCTTTTAGATGGTGGGGCTAAGCTCCCAAAGGAAGGGTGGAAAGACAGGATGGTAAACACTCCATTGTTTACTGTAGCAGCTGCACTGCTTGCTAGCAGTGGAGCCATGGTGGTGTGAAGCAAAACATGGATGGTCTCTGTATGTGGACATGCATGGTACTTTGTGTTCTGTGAGCAGGTCTCTGTGTTGAGCTCATGGGTGCCCACTGGCCATCCCTTGCTCAGCAGCCCTCTCTTTTACAGCAGCAGCAGACACAGCAGAGAGGGGCAGCAGACATCTCCTTCACCATTGATGCAAACAAGCAACAGAGGCAGCTGATTGCAGAGCTTGAGAATAAAAACCGGTAAGCATCCACAGAGTAGCTGGTTTTGCTCAGCCCCATGTGTTGTGTGTTATTTTCTACTACCACTTCTGTGCTTTGTACTTAAACACACATATATGCCTCCCCCAGCAAAAAGCAGAGGGCACAAAAAGGTCCACGGAACATGACAAAGGCTTCAAGATCCCCAGCCACCCTCTTCTTTAATGAATCTGCTGTTAAATTGCATCATAGAATCATTGATACTTTTTTTTTTCACAGCTGCTGTTTGTGAAGAGTCTTAAAAAAAAAGCCCTGTCCTGTTTCAAAACCAAATTAATTTTGATCTGGATCCTCTGTAGAGCTATAACACGAAATGATAAAAGGATTAGTCATCCTGGTAACGATAAGCTCCCCTGCTTTTATTTGTAAAGAAGATGGTTAAAGCTCCCCAGAACACAGTCTGCCTGAGAAAGGCCTGCGGAAAGGTTAGCAGCAGGTGAGGGCACTGATGAAATGAGCCACTAGGTTCAGATGTGAGACTGAGGGATAGTGCCCAGGAGAAATGGGCTAGCCACCTCCAACAGGAGTGACACCCATGTGCTGTCAGCAGAGTGCCTGGCCCTAGGTATCAGACTGCCCAATGTCATGAGATGTATGACAGCAGAGCTCTGCTTTTACTGCTGGACTGTAAAACAGGACAGCCCAAACCAGATGGTTTCCTATTGGAAGCCCTGCATGGCCTTCTGTCACGGTGTAATGAGCCACCAGCTCCAGTCTTGATTTGTCTTTCATAGTTGGAGTCCGCCTCCTGACCGTCTGGTACCCAACACGTTGTGCAGGAGAGAAAAATATCACAAAGGTTTCAACCTTCAGCTGTGAAGCTTTGTGTTCACGCTCAGACAGCCATAAGGGATGGCATGCCAGCCATAACGAGTCCTGTTAAAGTGCTTCTCTGTGAATCAGTGACCATTCTTGGATCTGTGCTTACTCTACAGTATATATACGCATATACTCAAGATGAGGCAGATATTATTTTATTCTTTGTTAAGTTTGAGTGGTACTAGAAATATTCCTGGGGAAGAAACAGAAAGGAGCAGTTTAATTAAGCATATTGTTATTTCATGTCTACTTCTGGCTTTGGGGATCTTGAAGAAATGCTTCCCTTTTATGACAAAGTCCTTAAATTTTATCTAAAAAATATCCTGGGCTTCTTCTGTTGGTTGAAGTTCAGTCACTAAATCCACGTCAGTTAAAAGCTGTGTACAATCACACTTCTTCTCCCTTAGCCATGTGTAGTGAGCTGCTTTTGTGGAAAACGACTGACTTGTAGTCTGCTTGTTCCCTTTCCCAAGAGAAATCCTGCAGGAGATCCAGCGGCTGCGACTGGAGCATGAGCAAGCATCTCAGCCCACACCAGAGAAGGCACAACAAAATCCCACCCTCCTGGCAGAGCTGAGGCTCCTCAGGTAAGTGCACAGCAGTAAAACCTCCAGCAGCTCCTCTGACAGGCCTGTAGCAATAAGGGAAGAAGTACGAGATAAACCTGGCTTATGATTTTGGAGCCTTTCTTATGTAAATACAGCACTGTATTTTTTCTCCCATTTCAGTGCAGGCTGTGGTTCTAAAAGTAATTAAGCTTATGCTTTAAGCAGCATGCATGAAGAATCTCACATATTACTCATCTACATTAAATTAAGCCTGTGCATTAGTGTTTGCAGAGTTAGGCCCTTAGGTCATTTGGAATAGGTCCCCAAAGCCTTGTCCAAGTGTCATTAATCATATGGGGAAAAATGTTCTTCTGTCAGAGCAAATGCTTCTACAAAGACTTCTCATCTATACTAAAGTAAATATAGAGTTACATGAAAATGCAGCCAGAATTAGACATTAATTTTTGGAAAAATTCCCCGTGCTTTGAACTCGAAGGAGAGGTCAGTCCTCTTCATTGTGCATAACCAGGCTGCAGAGTTGTGCTCCGTGCCATGTGAGGAGGGAGGAATAACAACATCTGCCTGCTGAGCTGAGGACCTGGAGAATCATTTCTCACATTATCCCACTAAGCTACAAACGTTGATATGGATGTGTCTGCATGTTAATTAGGATATTCTACACAAGTGTGCTAATTGCCATATATATCAAGTTGAAGAAGAACAATTGGTGCAGATCTACAGGCTCTCTGTATGTCCCAAAGTTCATGTAGTGAGAGCCAGGCTGGGAATCCAGTAAAAGCTATTCAAAACACTTAATCTATTTAGAGAATAGAGTGTAAATCATTTCTTTCTGGTGAAACGGTGCTCGGTTAAATTTGATTCCCCTCACCCAAACAGCAGTTCTCTCATGAGAAGACTAAAGAAAATGTTTGGCCATGTGCCTCTTCCTCCTTGCACTAAGAATAATTTTGTTGCCTAATTGATAACTGAAGGAAATTACTGTAGAAAATGATGCTAAATTCTTTCTTTACAAATACCGGGTCGTTCTATTGCTGCCTTCTCCACACAAAAATATTTTTCTGTTTCACAAATACTCACATTTGCTTTCCAATCTGAAAACAAACAGCTTCTTGATTTCTGAGTGATTTTAGTGTGTAATTACTCCTGGATATCCACAGGCAAATGATGTTCTGTGGGAGCTGAAGATGTAAAACTGAGCACGATGAAAATGCACACTCTGCACAAAACATACTAATGATGAAGCTCCTTTTGTGCATCAAGCTGAACCTCTCTTTTAAGCAGTTTTAGAAGATCAGCTTTCGATGTAGTTGACAAATAAAATTAATTATCCTTTTAAAAAAAAACAACAACTAAACAAATGATTGTGCAACGTTAGCAGATTGACTACTTAATTGTACATCTCTTCAATTCTGCTATGCTTAATAAAACCATAATAACCTCATTTAAATTTCCTGACATGGGATGTCCCTGGGGCAGCGGTGCTGAGTTCCTTGGCTACAGTATCTTTTGTGATTTGATGTGCAGTGTCAGAGGCAGTAAGTAACTTGAAATCTGTGCATCTGTACGCTGTGTTGTGCACTGTTTGGATCCTCTCACTACATTAAATTACATTAGATTAAATCTAAAAAAACAGCAACAACAACAACCAAACCACAGAGGTACGTGCTAGGATGTGCCACTTTGGGTTATGTGGATATTTTATTTTCAACGGCAGTTTCTTAAACTCAGTTGCTTTTGTACAATTCATAGCATTTCCAATCGTTACATTCTTGGAAAAGAAGGTCCAACACAGATAATTAGTCCTCCAGAAGAGCAAACGCAACCTAGCACTGTTGTTATCTGATCTAAATATACAGATGAGAGATAGCACACGTGCTAACATGTAGAAATCAATGATATTTATATCAGTATCTGCTCACACAACTTAAATAGAAGGCTCAAATCAGAGTTTCATGTTCCCTTAAATATAGGAAACATATTTAGTGTTGTTGATTCTGTTCTTCCTTAACAGAATAGGGTAGAATTTGGACTAGACTAGGCTAGTGCAGTTGGAAGGGACTCACAAAGATCATCTGGTCCTACTGCTTGACCCCTTCAGGGCTAACCGAAAGCTCAAGTGTATTAACAATATACCTCTAGAACAAATACCAAATACCTCTAGAACACTGACAAGCACAGGGTATCAACCACCTCTCTAGGAAATCTGTTCCAGTGTTTGACCACCCTCGCTGTAAATAAATGTTTCCGAGTGCCCAGTGTGATCCTTTACTGGTGCAGTTCTTGTGCCGTTCCCATCCTGCCATCAGTTCCCAAAGAGCAGAGCCCAGCACTTCTCTGCTTCCCCTCCTCAGGGAGCTGCAGAGAGCAGTGAGGTCACCTCTAGGGCTCCCCTTCTCCAGACTGGGCAATCCATTGCCCTCAGCTTCAGCCTCTCCTCACAGGGCATGCCTTACAAGTCTGTTACCAGCTTTGTTGTTCTCTGGACACTTTTAAGTTACTTAATACCCTTTTTGTATTGTGAAGCCCCGAACAGCACACGGTACTCTAGGTAAGGCCTTCAGGATAAAGTCATGTTTTACAGGTAGTACAAGGATAATGGCATAGTGTTTTTTATTTGATTGGCAACATAGCAATGTATAAGATATACCCAAGATATACGTTTTTCAACAATAACAGTTCTAATTACATCATGGCTTCCAGCAGGCAGCAATTCCGTACTGCATTCATTTGGGGACCTCTCATACAATGCAGTGTCAGTGGAACGTGGTGCTGTATGTCCCTGTGGTGCACTGGAGCAGTGCAGGATCAAAGCTATTGCTGGCTGTGGGGCACAGACTGGCTGCCACACATGGGGTGGCCCAGTATTCACAGTGCCACAGGACCAGTGTTCGACTGAGAGCCCAAAGAGCTATTTTCAAGCAATTATAGTTCCACTGTGTGATCGTCTTATGCTTACTTTCTGAAAAGATAGGAACAAAAGCAGCTCACTGTGGTTTTATGGCTGAATTTCTGAACTCTTTTAGCTTCTCTCATATCTTGCCCTGTGCAGTGCCCCTGCTGTAATTTCCTGCCCTTCAGGGCATGGCTTTAATTTCTCCTGACAGTTAGCGAGGTTACTGACTAGAGAGATTCACAGATAGAAAAATGAAATCACTGCCAGGCATTCCCACAAGGGAAAATGAACACAATCTTGAACCCCGTTTGCTCTTTGGAGAAGGATCTGTGTAAATGTCTGTCTTTTTCCTAATCACTCTAACTCAGTCTCACGGATATTCTCAGTATGAGGGAACTCCATAGCCCTGCTTTCTAGGCACTGAATGTGGTTAAAAGCTGCTGAGGGCTTAGGTCTGATCGTATCTGCTTCTTTCTCAGACAGAGGAAGGACGAGCTGGAACAGAGGATGTCTGCTCTCCAGGAGAGCCGAAGAGAGCTTATGGTTCAGTTAGAAGGCCTCATGAAACTGCTGAAGGTAAGGAGCTGCACTTGACACTACCAAGGAGGAAGGGCAGAACCCTTTCCTTTGGCAGAGAGGAGAGACGAGTGCAGGATTCTGCAGAACTTGGCAATTTTCACAATAAAACTTGGCTCTTTGACCTGGGGGGGGGGGGGGGGGGGGGGGGGGGGG
>PPHD01009933.1:7863-19129 GCA_002909625.1 Bambusicola thoracicus | reverse complement strand
CCCCCCCCCCCCCACTTACCCCTTACTGTAGCAAAACATTTCTTTGAAACCTCCAAGAAGTTATGCAAAAAGAATTTAGAGACAAGGCCCAAAGTGTTTGCTTACAGGGAATAATTTTTTAAATTACGATTATATATGTGATAAAAGCCCTAGTATATATCACAGGCACAGATTTACAAAGAAGGAAGAGAAGACTGAATAGAAAAAAAGACCAATCATGCAGACTGTTCAAAAAAAAAAAATAGCCTCAGCATAAAAATTAACACCGAGACTTAGAAGTTATTTACTGAGTTTTTCAAAATCTTCCTGCCAAGATTGGTAATGTATAACTCCAGATACATTGTTGTTGATGCCTAAGTGTTTCTATCTTACAAAAAGAAATGAAAGCGAAGACACATTTATGCTAGAGGCTTTACAGTGCCTACGGAGCTGTACAGAGACTTGCTTGTAAGGTAGATTTAAGTCAGCTTGAGTATGAGCAGCATCTTTGTAATGGCATCAGGAAGTCTAAGAAGCAAAGAAACATCTCAAGCAAGCCTGCGAAGCTCTACACAACTATTTTTACCTGCAAACATACTCCTAAATTGCTGACTGCCTCCTCATTCAGAAATTTCCACAGTGTACCGCAGTAATGATTAACTTCGCTGGTAGCATTACTGACTGAAGTAAAACCTCCACTGATCAGAAAGATCTCACATAATCAGGAGGAAAAAAAAAATAGTAGTGAAATAATTATTTCAAGTGATAGTGGCAGGGTATTGAACTGGCTTCATTTTCATTTAGAAACTCTGAGGTAGACAACTAGCATATGGAAAATACTTAAGTCAAATTGCCTTTAGGGAATTAGCCTTGTGATGGACTCTAAACATGGAAACCAATGTAAATCGTATGCTGACATCTTTGTATTGCTATGATTCTACAAAAAGTACATTGGTTTTGGTCTACAAACACACCGACCTTAGTCTAAAATAACAGTATTCATTCATTTCATTCAGTTGATAAGCTTCATTCATGAAGATTAATTCGGTGCAAAGATGACAACTGTTTCACAGTGGTAATGAATAATACCAAATATAATCAATTATGCTATTTTAATGAAAGGACCACAGAACGGTGGCTAGAATGGCATCCTGTCATCCAACAGCTATTTCCTCTGACAATTCTATATGCTCAGGCACTAGTGAGATCAATCCCTCCTGTGATAAAACTAATTCCTGACATTTGAATATGAATAGAGTATGTGGATACAGTCAAGAATGCACTCCATAAGAGAGTATTTCAGCAGTATAAGCTACGCCACCCCTATACACTTGAGATAATACCCTTTGTTGGCTTTTAGATTTATTAGTGCTAGAAATGCATCTTGAAGTACAGAATCATAATAAATCTTCTGTATCTATATGAACCCAACATAATATACACACAAAATCTTCAAAATCTTTTCAAATACCAAAAGTGTGTGAAGGTGAAAATGTTATAACAACATTAAATAAAACAAACAAAAAAGCTATTCAACACTTAAGTCTTCTAATCTTCCTAACCTGACCTGAGCAAAAATCTACATCTAAAAATTAATGGTAAATCTTTCATAAAGAGTAAAGCCTGGTAAATTAGATTCCTTCCTCTGCTTGTTTTAAAAGCAGCCTGCTAGGAGAGATTTCTATCCATCATGAAATAGGTAGTGCTGACAAACTTTGCACAGCAGCTATGAAATACAGGTGGTTTTAAATAAGCAAAATTCACTGTATTGCAATCAAATTAACATAACAGTAATTAGCACTCATAAGATGACAGAACAAGATACGATGTTTAAAGTATATAAACTATACCTACGTACGAATTCTTCAGTATTTCCTGCTTTAATAACTACCCAGTAGTTTCTATTAATACAAAGTAGGTGCTACCATGCATTTCACACGGATAGGTTAGCTACTACTACAAATTTCTCGTCTTTTAACGTGCTTATAAATGCATGAGATTTGGTCTTCTTTCTATCAACTCAAGGTGATCACACATTTCAATATTATTTTGGCTACAGTGCAGTTTTGTAAACCCTGCATACAAACTGCTTAGCACAAAACAGAAGAAAGTTCTGAAGGTCCAGTTTCTGCCACTAACAGTTGAAAAGAAAAATAAGGTTCTGAAGGATCAAAGAATTAAATGAATTATTTTAGACGTATACACAAGTGGAAATCCCTCTTAAGACTTTGCATGCATAATAATTACACAAATTTACAACACTAAATTGGGAGGGAGTGTTGATCTGCCAGAGGGAAGAAAGGCAGATAGACAGTTGGCTGAATATGAGCCAGCAGTGTGCCCAGGTGGCCAAGAGGGCCAATGGCATCCTGGCTTGTATCAGGAATGGTGTGGTGAGCAGGACTAGGGAAGTAATCCTGTCCCCATACTTGGCACTGGTGAGAACTCACCTCAAGAACCGTCTCCAGTTTTGGGCACCTCAATACAGAAGGACATTGAGATTCTGGATCAGGTCCAAAGAAGGGCAACAAGGCAGTGAAGGGCTTGGAGAATACACCCCATGAGGAGAGGCTGAGGGAACTGGAGTTGTTTAGTCTGAGGAAAAGGAGGCTGAGAGGAGACCATATTGCTCTCTTCCAATATCTGAAAGGTGCTTACAGTGAGAGCAGGGTTGGTTTCTTCTCTCTGGTGACCGGACGAAGGGGAAACAGCCTCAAGTTGTGCCAGGGTAATTTTAGGTTGGACGTCAGAAAAAAAGTTCTTTACAGAAAGGGTTGTTAAGCACTGCAATAGACTCCCCAGGGAGGTGGTTGGGTCACCATCCCTGGATGCATTTAAAAACTGTTTGGATGTGATGTTCAGGGACATGATTTAGGGGAGGGTTATTAGAGTTAGGGTGGCATGGTTAGATTGCAGTTGGACTTGATGATCTTTAAGGTCTTTTCCAATCTGAGCGATTCTATCATCTGTAATCTGGCAAATCTGTCTGCATCAACTGCATATGTATAAACATACATTTACCAAAACACAATCAAGTGGAATCTGTTCCTTGTATTTGACCAGAATTCTCCTAAGCCCTTGCTATGACTGTGAATTTGTTCAAGTTCCATTGCAGAAAAAAAGCATAAATTGAATTGCATTTACTGCTATGTTTGTCCAGCATCTGATAATTTGATGCCTAATGACAACTGAAGTACCGACTTTAAAATTGTTAAATAAATTAACAGGGATCAGTTACAATGTTCCAGAATCAGGCTTATCTTTCATATTAACGTACAAAATTTCCTTTGGTCCTTGCTTGAATAGAGACTGACTAACTATTAAGCCTACGAATTTATCTGCAGAAGGTAGTCACATCTATCAAAATTTCTTCAAATAAACCATGATGGAAATATCTGGAAGCTGCAATCCAAACTGAATTGTTATGTAACACTCCGCAGAAGACGCTACAGGATCCCATTCTTAAGACTAAGTGGATGCTACATCAGGGATATGAAATGAATGAATGTATCCCAAGGGGTGAGTTGTTTTTGTTTGTTTGGGTTTTTTGTTTGTTTTACAGCATTAAAAAAAAGTTTAATTTTTCTGAGCTTGTATTTATCAAGGAATGACCTTAAGAATTTCCAAGTAATATGCAAGGGAACAACTTATTAACAGGAATTGAACAAAAATTCTGAGGATTGGGATTTTTAAAATCATTCAGATGGAAAATTGTTCTCTCAATCACCTTGAAAGTCTGGATTTTAGTTTATAATCTGGCAAACTGCCCTACTTGCCAACTTTAAAAGTATAAGCAGATGGAATGAAAACACAGCATCTATTTATAGATGTAAAAGTTTCACCTATGTATTATTTTCAGAATCAGGTCTTGATAATATAAACCTTTTTCTCACTTGTGATTTCCCAGTGAGATGCGATAATCTCCACAAAGTTCAAGACATAAGGTGTAAATTTAAAAGTCACACAGCACAAGATGTGTTTACATTAGACATATTGCTCACATACAGTAATTTTTACTTCTCTTGATCAGCATGTATCCAAATACCTGAACAGCCCAAGCACGAATCTGAATAGATAAGGTAAATTCTAAGAATTTCGGGAGCAGTGAAGTGCATACTTTCACCTCTTCCCCTTTAAAAAGTGTCAGATGCTTAGATCCATGGAAATGGAACATATTTTCTCATTACATTAATTAATGGGTCTGCTTGGGTGGTATAATTCAGTTTAAATTTCCTTTAGTATTCTGTCATACCTAAAAAGGATCTTATTTTTGTGATGTCTTTAAATTTTTATGACTTCTACTCTGTTTAGTCTGTGTGTAATCCTTGAAACCTAATGTCCTAGAAAATCTGCAGGTTTTTCTCAAAATTGGCACACGCTCCAATTTATAGCCATTTCTTCTCAGAACTCCATGCAAGTCCTTAAGGTGTAGTTCACAGCTCAGGGAATTTATGATTACATCGTCAAAGTAAACTAAAGCGATGTGAAGCAATGTGATATATTAAAACTGACAAGATGCTGTTCATTAATCTCTGAAATACAGCCAGGTGTGATGTAATTAAGAGAGGCTTCCAACCTGGAGAAGCCTAATACAGCTCCTACCTCTGCCTGATGATGGCTTCTTTACCTCATGTGGGAAAAGATCTGCCTGGGTGGGGACTCACAGTATGAGTCTCATTTCAGAAGAATGTGGTTTGGGAAAAATGAGACAGGGTAATCCCTTTCCATACCAATGTTTCTCAAACAGTTTAGCTTCTGTTTTCCTTTCATTTCCAGGTTAGAACGCTATCTCAGTAGTGTTGTAGTGAACCACAGCTTCCCAAGGAAGTAGTTTGCTGGGCTGGAGGTACATTTGTGTATAAAAAAGAGGAGCATTTTAAGTGCTGGAGTCTAAACTAGTAGGGAAAGCAACAGCATATTCTGAACACAAAACAGAAAGTGTCACAGTGTATACATGCTTTACATCTTGAACAAAACAAGGCTTAAAGTAAATTAAGATAATTTTAGGGTTACATAATATTTTTGTTTGTTTAATTTGAATGGGAGCAATGTTTCAACACAAAAGGGCAAAAAAGATCAGAAAAGACCAAATATAAGGAAACTCTCAACATTTCCACATCAATTATTTAAACCACACAGTAAATTAATAAATGTTTTTGCCCAGTTTTATTTCATTAACAGTCTATGTGGATGTATGTTGAAAAAGCGTAAAGACTTCGAAACTCATCCTTGCAACTATAACAGAAGAACTTTGTGAGCTAAACTTGTATTCCCAAGTTGAAAAAGAAACAGATATTTTTTCCTCAGTACAAAAATAAGATGTGAAAACATGTTTTTTATGCAGTTTACGATTTAGCATTTTGTGTCCATGCCACACTAAGATCCACATTCTAACACAAGTTATGGTCTCTGAATACCTTTGCTACCTGCAAATCTCAATGAAGCAAGCTACTGCAAGAGTGCAGAACTAGTTTGTCACAGAAATTACCTAATTGGATCAATTTCATTCAGCAACAAAGCATACCTTTCATGATGGAAACTATTGCTGAGACTCTGGGGAAAAAGGAGAGTTTATCATCTATGGAAGAAGAGACAGGCAACTTGGTAAAGGTACAAGGATTTTGCTAGGATATTCAGAGAGAAAGTTAGAAAGGCAAAAGCCAAGCAATAACTTAATCTGGCCACCACTGATAAAGATAATAAAAAGTTTTTACAAATACATTAAGAGGAATGAGAAAAAAGAAGTTAAGAAGAGGTGCTTTCCACCTGTAGCTTCTTCTTGGCAAGCAGAAAATGCAAAGGCTCTTTTTGTTCTACATTCTTCTTAGAAAGTTTGGAAGATAGTTCAGAGGTACCCAAACACTGTTTTTCCAAGAAGAGCTGTCTGTTGTCCACAGGTTGGCTGTAGTGCAGGAACTATGTATGTAGAATCATTAAGGTTGGAAAAAACCTCTAAGATCATCTAGTCCAACTGTCAGCCTATCCCCACCATGCTCACTAAACCATACCCCCTCTCTAGACACACTCCAGGGTCTTGATGTTTTTCTTGTAGTGAGGGACCCAAATCTGAACACCATACTCAATGTGCTCAGAATATTAAACTATTTTATGTAAATATCCTGAAGGATTACAGGATATTACATTCACATATAATTAACAACAACAACAAAAAAAAAAAAGATTCTCAGAATAGTATTTACCAATTCTTTTATTGGCTACATTATCTATCAAAACTAAGTTTGACGATGATATCGAATAAATACTGCACTGACTTGGTTAACTAACTGTGCATTTTTTTATTATTTTTTTTAAACTACATTACTTGGAAGACTCATTTCAACTCCTGTCTTAAATCTTGAGAAACGCATTGAATCCACTCATAAATAGAAAAAAAAAAAAAAGACAAAATATCTCCTGGTAAGGATTCACCCAACAATGGTCAAGGTACTCATGCAACTTCTTGAGTTAACATTACATTCTTTCCCTAGGTTAACATTACATCCAATCTGGAGCAATTTCTGCCTTAGACAAAAGCTTGATGCAAAATGTCTTGCTTTTGCTAGAGGTATAGCCCTTGCGAGCTTTTGTCTCACAAAACTCTACACTAGAGCTATCTCAGTCTTTTCTCTATTACAGAAAAGGTACTTGACAAATAAATATATCCTGTAAGCTAAGTATTTGGAGAAAGCAGTAATTATGTAAGAAAAGTAGTCCAAAATGAGCCCTGTACTGGCCATATTTTTGACACATTTTTGCAGCTTTAAACAGATATATTATACCTCAAGACTAAGGATGAAATTTTAATTAAGATTACTGGCATGGAATTATGGTAATTTAACTACTGAACTTTGCATGCTTTTCATTGTCATCCTGATGCCACAGGCATTAAAGTATTCTTTAGACACAGAATGTTGGCAAATCTTCGGTCCATAATTACACGTAAGGGTAGACTATATCACTGGATTCAAAGATGCATACTCATACTCCCCCATCAGGAAAGTATTACATTGCTACAATAATAATGAGCACCTTACGCCATTTCATAGAATGGCCTGGGTTGGAAGGGACGTCAAGGATTATCAAGCTCCAGCCCCTCCACCAACCTCCATATCTAATATTAAGTTTCAACTGATAGACTGTAGGTGATCTTTTTACGCTAGTACAGATTTGTCATCCTTCTAATATTAACCTGATTTCTAGCAAAATAACAGAAGCCTAGGAAATTCAAGTTAACAGCATATAAAGGATCTTATTTTTTAAATAGGTGTTCCTATCTATTAGAATTTAACATAATTCCACTTTAAGTTGCCATTACCAAATGATATGGCAAAAATTGTAAAGACTTTAAATAGTAATTTCTAAGCTACTTAATTTTACACAGTGTTTTGAGACACCATTTGAATACTGAATTAGACACAGAAAAAAATAATACAAGAGTTAATCCAAGCCAACCTTTAGATTCAAAAGTTCAGATTTATTGCCAGTGAAATCTACTCCCTCAAAAGCATGTATTCTTAAGTTATGTATGCATTCCAACAGCGTCTATGAATCTCCTTCAGGAAAATGATGGACTGATCACTGTGTATTAAACACCAACTACCTAAAAATGATGCATTCAGCAACAGCTCAGTACAGAACAGTTTACTGTAACAATGTATGCTGATAGTCAGGAAAAGCATTCACTCTTCATGGTCTTACAGACTATCAGACATACCATTCTTCCCTTAAGAATTTGACTGCTGGCCAAGATCCCATATGGAAGACAACAAAACCTCTATGAAACTCCAAGAATTCCAGGTCTCCTGCAACAGTGAGTGACAGAGCCCTAACAAAGCCTTTTCAAGGCTATAGTGTTTTAAGTGTGGTTGGCCAACAAACCCAAATCTCGACCACAGACGGAAATTAAGATTTAAATAATTACATCTCAATAGCTACTACGACTGCTGTACAGATGCTTTATTCACATAAATTAATAGCAAGTCAATACTGCCTCCTGCACATAAAAGCTGTTTATAGCAGAAATAAACAACTTTCCAGGAGAGGATGGCCACCAGGACAAATCTCTTTTCTATTTCTCTTTTGCTCTTTGTACTAAAGAGCAAAGTCTTCAATTAAATTTTCACACTCATAATTGATATCAACATATCACATTCCACTCAAAGTTCCAGATAATTTTCAAAGAGCTAATTCTCTAAATACATAATAAATGTCCTTACTACATAACCGAAAAGGAGCAAAACATAAAGCTGACAACAAATTTGAAACTGATGTTATATTTTGACTATAATTACCTCTGAACACGTGTGAAAAAGCCATAATTTGAAGTAATCTACCATTTTTTCCTTGTCTTATATCTACACTCTACTGTGTATGTGTTCCACTGCTCACAGAAAGATTTTGTATGACTATCACTCTTCATTCAAAAGAATGCGTTTTCCATGCAAAAGCCTACCCCACTCCAACCAGCAGGTTATTGAGAGCACAGCTGCAAGACTTCTGGAAAAACTTCTGAAATTATTTTTTTTTAATTCATTTGTGTTTGCACACTGCACTACTCTTCATGATAACTTTAATATGAAACCTCAGGTGAACCAAAAGGCTTTTTTAAACATCTGTGGAAGTTTGTCATACTTCTACCCACAAACTATTTGCCTGATGAGATATCCAAAAGCTGTCACGGTCTTTACAAAAGCTGGCTTCTACTGAAATAGGATTTTTCCCTAAATGGTTTCATTCTATCTGCTTCTATTTTTTGATTTTATCTTTCCATATTAATATTCCTAAGACCACCCATAAGCTAAGCTGTTTTACAAAACTTCCTCCTGAGTTATCTGATCAACAACTGGAATGAGGCAGAACTTTCTAAAAAGATGCACGCATTTTAAGGTAATTATTTAATTACAATCTTGTTTCATGTATCATTTTTTTAAATAAATAGTGCATATTATACATATATATATTATACTCACTGTATGTTATACATAATATACAGTGTATATTAGTTCATGTTTAAGCCACTGTGACACATTAGCGCTGAGACTTGGTTCAGTAAGATACTTAATATCTAGTAGCTCTGTTCAGCTTAACTGGCAAACAGTAATCCCCAATTTCCTACCTCTCAAACTACCTAAAAACAAATTTATCATCTATTAAATATGTGAACTTCACTTGATGTGATTAAGAAACAAAACAATTCTATGCAGCATGAAGACTAATTTGAAAAATTCTGTGCAAATCATTGTGATTGCTATTAGTTTCAAACAAATTCCACATGAAGCTAAAAGGTAGCGTTGTTAAAGTTCTGTGAAGCTTCAGGAGACTGTAAAGAAAACAGGACTCATGTTAATAATCAGATTTTTACAAAGGTAATGTTTTACTTTGGACACTGTACAGCAGCCTAAACCATATGAGCACATGCATTACCTGTGTGAAAATGCAGCTTACGTTACACAGAAGGAAGAATGGGAATACTATTAGATTACAAAGGGAAATCTAGGCTTGTAAACATACACACATATTCTATACATGGATTAACAAAAAATTTTTCCATAAAGTGTTGTTGATGTATTGGCAACACCACATCACCAAGTCTCCTAGAACGTGCCACCTAGTGGAGTACGTGAATAGCTTCTACAATGACAAACCAACCAGCTCTGCACCAGTGCAGATTCTGTTCCACTCCGCTAACCTTTGAGCTCTCATCAGAAAGAACAGTTCTGCGTTCACCTTCTCTCCTTCGTTCACCCTCCAAGCTTTGCTCTTCTTAGGTTTAGAATTTAATTGCAAGAGTTCTAAAATATTTACTATTCATTATTAAAAATATGTATTGTAAACTACAGCTAATACTGCACAGCATGAGTAAATAGGTGCACCACTTTCTATGCTGAGTAGCAAAAAAAAGCAGCCTGCGTGAGATGTTATATGGGCATATATATTCTTTATGTTTTTTCCTTAACCAAACAAATGTACATAATAGAGAAAATGAGAAAAGAACTACCTGCTGCTAAACAAGACATACAAATAAATCACATGCCCTAGAAAAGAAAGGAAAAAATGAATGAGAGCTGAGAGAGACGAGACCAAACGACATCTAATTACAGATATCTGGAGAAGACTAGTGGAGTTGTCATTTGAAGAATTTTCAGTTTTGAAAAGTGTAAGCACATCCATAGCATTTTGGTGCTCTTGGCAGCTCAACTTTCTCCCATGAGAAATGGCATTCCTCAGGTTGGTGAGCACTGAAAGAGTTCTAATTTAAAATGAAGAGTCAACTTTGAGAAAGAATTACTAAGTTGATCATAACATCTCAGTTGTTTTCCCATTTGCCCTTAGTTGTTCAGTCCTCATAAGCAGCATGTACTCGCAGTGAAAGATGCACACACATTGCAGAAAACATGGATCAGAGCATCCATTAGTAATAATGAGGGATGACAAAAGCAGATGATTAACCAGTAATAGTTAAACCAAACATTTGTGGGCTGCTTTGAATGGATTGCTCTGCATTCTTTCGCAATGAACAGAGAAAGCTATGATTGGCTCCATATGACTGGCAAAGGTGATGATAACATGACTTATATCTAACCTGCCAAATAAAGTCTTCATCTAAATGATGTACTACATGTACACAACCAAAGATGCTCCTCTAGAGGCACATGACATGATAATTAAACACACAGTTTAGTAAAGTGGCTAAAAAATAAACTGAAAAGTCATGGAAGGAAAACTCTTATAGCCAACAGGTATTCAGAGGTAGCAGAACTGTGAAGAAAGCAGTGGAGTTTACTTCCCACTTCAAAAGTTCATCTCTGCTAATCTCAGACCTTGCAACTAGAACAACCTGTCAAACTAATTACACAGATATTACTCTTAAAAAACTAATACATCTTTCTAAATCAAAAGGAACCACCATGCTCATGTCCCCTTGAACGTCACATTACCACAAAGCTCTCTTCTTCACTATTTCTGATCTTTTCCAATCTGCTGTAGTCTGGATTCTGTTTTCTCCTACCAGTTGCACTTTTCGGTTGTTTCCTCTTTCAAATTAGTTTCCAGATGTTGTTACTTATCCATTTTTCCCTGCAACACAACATCCTCTGCTTGAACTTCTCCACCATTCCCTTCTGCATTTCCTCCCTCTATTCAACTCACAATCTAAGTCAAGATTTTGAAACCTGTTGTGAATTACATTAATTGGTAGTTCTTTCCTACAGCTGCATGGATTTCTTAAGACTACATACTTAGAGGCCGGGGGGGGGGGGGGTTTTTTTTTTTTTGTTTTTTTTTTTTT